>BMAT01011623.1:130932-140997 GCA_019649035.1 Elysia marginata | reverse complement strand
GAATATTCAAGAAACCAGCCAACCAATCAATTTACCCAATAGTAAGTCATCTTCTTTATCTGAATAATATGAAAGGATCAGTAAAGAAATATTGGAGCCCATCTACGAAGTTGTTTAAAGAACTCGAAAACTGTTTATAAAAGAAAACTGTTTCAATTTTCTCTTCAATAGATGTAAATGTTTGAGTCAAAAATAGGGAAAACTGTTATAATCGGTATCTCGAACCAAGCAAGACAGAATGAACATATCTTCACAGCGTGGCAGAGTGGTTAGCGCGTCGGACTCCTGATCTGGCGGTTGCGGGATCGAATCTGTGATACGCAAAAGTGGCTTTCAAATGCAGCGGTCTGCTAGGGCATTACGTAGTGGCGCTGCTCTTGTGGCGACACCGTTACGCTGAGTAACTGAACGAACAAATATCTCTTAAGGGATTATTGAAATATAATAAAAATACAAAATAAATTACCTTCAATTTTTTACATTAAATTTATAAGAAAACGTAACAGTTCCCATTTTTTCATATCAAGCGCTGCCTATGTATTCTACACATAGTCTCTTAAATGCTGTTTTCTAAAAGAAAAAAAAAGACTGGTGTCTGTTGTGTCAGATTCATTTTTGTAGAATATGCCATAAACCATTTGCTAACTAAACCATACGCTTGTAAAAGATAAGCTTAAAGCATAAAATGTGTTTTGGCAGTATGTAAAACACGATTTTTTAGCGTGTGTGTGTTAATTCCTTTCATTTTCTCTATGTATCACTGTCTTTCGCCTCTCCTTACTTATCTCCCCACAAACTATCTTTCGGCCTCTCTTTCTCTCTCTCACACACTCTCTCTAGATATACATACTTATATCTCTTTCTGTCTTTCTTTTTCTCCCTCGGTCTCTCTCTCTCTCTCTCTCTCTCTCTCAATCGCTGCCTTTCTCTCTATTTGCCATGTGTCTTACCTTTCTTTTTTATTTGACCGCTTACCTCTTTCCTCCTCTCTTTTTCTCCCCTTCTCTCTACCTGTCTATCTGTCTATATCTTTCTTCCTCTCTTTTTCTCCCCTTCTCTCTACCTGTCTATCTATCTATATCTTTTTTCCTCTCTCTTTCCTTTTGTCTCTCTCCCACTCCTAGAGATAAAAAAACACCGTCAGACATTTCATACAAGAGTGAGCAAGAGAAAAAAAAACTTAAGACTTCAGAAATAAAAAAAATGCCGTTGCGGTATTGCCCGTTGTTGTTGCTGTTGTTAGCACCAGGAAAGACTGCGATCCAATCGCTTGAGATCAAAATGCTACGGCAAATTAATTGACC
Source organism: Elysia marginata (assembly GCA_019649035.1). Taxonomy (NCBI): domain Eukaryota; kingdom Metazoa; phylum Mollusca; class Gastropoda; family Plakobranchidae; genus Elysia; species Elysia marginata. The sequence continues at coordinate 139,693 of BMAT01011623.1, read as the reverse complement.
TTACTACAAGGGATTTGAAAAGGAACATACTCCAACCCCAACGCTGAACGCTCAAATCTGTGGCCGCGAAAAGATCGTTTATAGCATTAAACCTTCGTAAAAAATAACTAATGAATCCGCATATAGCCTATAACCTTAACTCAGATATAACAAAACATAAAAAGAGTATAATTGAGAGAGAACTTTTTTTTTCTTCACGGGAAAGTATAATGAACCGCCTGAAACTACAGGAGTAGTAAGTGAAGAGGATAATGGTGTTTCGGCATTACAAAAGGCATTGAAAAGTCTTCTAATAAGGCGCTCTTTTCAAACTCAGAGGTATTATAACAATCGTCGAGTCTTTGACTTGCGCGAACGTATTGCCTCAATAGACAGAAATAAACACCACCACTTTGGCGTCTATTAAGATTTACGTCAATTCCGATCTTGGCTAGGAGGATAAATAGTTTTTTTTTCTTGAGAACGTAGTTTACTTTTTCAACAGAATTTTTAACTTCTCAGCGAAAATTGAACATCGTGTTGGACCAAGTTCGTTTGTAGGTCTTGGAAGGCTAAAGCCGCGACCTTGTCGTATTTGTTTATAGCTGTAAAAACCCAAAAGTTATCGATTCTTTTCTTAACCTTAGCTAATGTGTCTTGCATGGTATAAACATGAAAATGTGTCTCTTAATTCATTCCTGAACTCGTTATTATTATTATTTCCAGTTGTCCGGGTTCGATATTCATTTCTTCTATTAGGTCTCTTGGTATCATTAAGTTTGTGATTTTCTGGTAATAATTATGTTCAATTTGGATTCGGTTTCCCCATGTCTTGGCGAAGGTTCATCAATCAACATCTGCTTCAATGTTCATGCGATTACCTCTTGTGCTACCTACTCTCTACAACATCATCTTAGTTTTCAATCCTACCTGCTAAAAAACCCTTGACCTGAATGACTGTGAAGTTTTTTTTTCAACTTCTATATCCAAAGTTGTGTCGTGATAAGTAGCTTGATGAAGTTAAAAAAACTCAAGTACATTTAAGTACATGGCGTGAGGATACTGTTGTTACTTATATATGAAACCATAGAAGTAAATAAGTTTTTGCGTGTGTGTATGTGCGTGTGGATTTGGTGTAACCAATCGACTCTGCGCTTGGGGGAGAGAGAGTGAGAGAGAGAGAGAGAGAGAGAGAGAGAGAGAGAGAAGGAGATAGAAATGTGAGAGAGCGAAATATTATTCATATTATTTATCACTATTTTATCACAAATCTTTTATTGGATCAGTTTTTTGATGGGTGGGAAATGGTGCCTCTGATGAAGATGTCAGAATAAACGGTTAAACCATGAGCAAGGTTGTTATCGATGATGACGGTAGTAAAAGTGATAGGGAGAGAGGATGAAGCTGGCTACGATAAAGATAATGGCGATGATGACGATGATGATGATGATGATGATGATGATGATGATGATGATGATAATGTGGTGGTGGTGATGGTGATGGTGGTGTGTGTGACTATTATGGCAACCATCATTATCATCATCCTTATCATCATCAACATAAAATTGAGATATCGAATAACTCGGCCAGTTTGAACAGTAACTTTAAATGCGATTTGACATATTGTAGATCAAACCGTGAGGAATCGGGGGTTATCGATAACTCAAAGCCGCCAATTTTGCACATACGCCCTTATGTGAATTGGGCGACGGTTTGATAGAACATACACTTACATCCCCCATCCTCCTACGATTAGAGCCAATGTCACGAGTACTGTATAAATCTCGCATTCTTCTGCAAGCCTTAACCTCTCGCTGGCGGGAGACACACTCCAGCATCGCCCATCCTCCAAAGGCTAGAGCCAATTGCTCGAGTACTTTATACACCTCGCATTCTTTGCAAGCCTTAATCTCTGGCTGAACATTGAGCCCTCTTGGGGGTGGTTGAGAGTGCGGAGGAGAAAGGACATCTTTGTGGAGCCAAGATCAGAGATTTCTTGCCTTTTCTCCACCCCCCCCTAAATATAAAGACCCAAACTGTAGACTTAATCCTCATTGATGATGCGATCTCGTTTAAGCTATCGAATTTTTTTTGGGTTTTTTTATTTTAAGGATATAAATCAAGGTTCATGGCCAAGAGTTGATAATTTCCAAGCTTTTTCAAGCAGGAAAAAGTCACTTGGAGAAACAAAACCAGATGCTTGTTGAATATAGTTTTGGTGCAAAGGAAATGACGGAAACCAAGACTTAATAATATGACATTTAACAAAGACATAGAGAGAGAGTAACAGAGATGTAGTAATTGAGGCAGAAAGAGAGAGAGAGAGAGAGAGAGAGAGAGAGACATTATGAGAGCAATAACAGTGCAGAACGGACCAGCTGGAGTAATGGGCCTGGGGCTTAACCTTCTATGATCGAATATTTTTGTTTGTGTTTTTTTTCATTGTTTTTTTTTTTAAGCTTAAAAAAGAGCACAGGCGTTTGATAAAATATTTGGCAGCTTCCTGTAATCTAGAACAGGTTTAAAGAATTGAGCATAGGAGCTTGTTCCACATGTTAGGGTCAGGGTGGTAAACTGGTCGGTCACCAAAGCTTTTCCAATTTGTTTTAGGCATTGTAAAGATTAATTTTTTTGCTGAACGAAGTTTTCAAAAAGGTTTGTAAATATTGAACAAGTCTTTCAAATAAGAGAGAACTTTTTGCTCATTTACATGTATGCACAAAAATTACTATTACTGTGATAACTTGAACACCTACTATTCTATCACTGTTACTGCTGCTTTGTTTTTAATTTTGCTGCTGATGCTCTTACTATTACTATAACTACTACTACTACTACTACTACTACTACTACTACTACTACTACTACGACGACGACGACGACTACTACTACTACTACTACTACTACTACTACTACTACTACTACCACTACTACTACTACTACTACAACTACTACTACTACTACAACTACTACTACTACTACTACAAGTGCTCCTACTGCTGCTGTAGTACCTATTGCTACTACTAGATTCTAACGGTTTGACAACAGCCACTTTTAAAGTTACAACCATGGTATGCCTGCTTTTCCCTCGTTGATACCAAAACGTATCCCTGCAAAGAAAAAAATTTACAGTGCTGCCAGGATGTAGTCTACTTAGTCTTATCTTTAAGTTTCACTACCATGTTTGATTATCTATGTACTTACTTAGAATTAAAGAAAGTCAGAAATAGAATTTAGACAAAATGGCTAGTACACTGAGGAAGACATTGCAAGAAGCGAAGGACTTATGATTAGCCATATGTCATACACACAGAGAGAAGCAGAGAATCAAAAGAAGGACACCCGTTACAGGTCAGAGCGCGACTATAGAATTAGCTTAATGTCATCATTTCATGCTCTCTCTCTCTCTCTCCCCCTCTCTCTCTATTTCTCTCTCTCCCCCCTCTCTCTCTCTCTCTCTCTCTCTCTCTCTCTCTTCTCTCATCCTCTATCTGCCTCTCTTTTTTCCTTTCTCTTATTCTCCTTCTCTTACTCTATATCTCTTACGTTCTCTCTGTCTTTTGCCTTTTCTCCCTATCTCTGTTACTTTATCTCTCACTCTCTGCTTCGAACTTTTTGTTTCTCTTTCACTCTATGTACATCGTTGTTGTGTCTTTCCCTTTTATTCTCTTACCTCTCTGTATATATATATATCTGTTCATCTATATATTTCTCTTTACTTCTCTAACACATTACGTATATTCCTTCTTCTTTAACTCTCCTTCTTTCTTTATGCTTTTACCGTCTACCTTTACCTCCTTACTCATCTAGATATCTCTCTTTCTTTCTAATTCTCTCTCTTGCTCTGCGTCTCTCTCTCTTTCTTTCTCTCACTTTTCCTCTCCTTCTTTCTTTTTTCTTTCTCTCTTTTTACGGTTCCTTCTTTATCAAACGGTAATCATAATATTTTTCTCTGTCTTCTTTTCTAACCTTCAATGTCTCTCTTCTCTCTCTCTCTCTCTCTCTCTCTCTCTCTCTCTCTCTTTCTCTCTCTACACATGATTATAATTATGCGATGTCTCCGAAACGAGCTCAGTTAAGCGAACATAATGTAAAGCCATCTAAAGATTTCGCTCCATGCTTTTGCATTAATAAAAAAACACATAATTCTTAAGCTTAATATTATTCATAATGAAGATTTCTCTAGCTAGCTCTCATGTGTCACGTTATTTCTTCACCTGGCTGACTTCAATACCGAACGGGTCTTAATCCCTAACCTTAGAACCAGGTTTAGCATTAAGTGGAAGAAAACCATGTCAGGCAAACCTGCTTGGCCTAACTCAAACCTTGCAAAGCAGATAGAATTATAAGGACAAAATAATCATGACATTTTTTTTCATACGCGCTACCGGTCGTTTTTTTTTTTTTTACGCAATGTTATGCGTCTTGTCTTCTTTCTCCCTTCGGTCTCTACTGCAGTCTGCATTCAGGTACGGCGACAGCACTAATAATGCAAGAGAGAGGTCCTCGATTAAAACGAGCTTTTTAAGTTGGTTGAGATTTTTAGGCTTTCTTTCCTATTATTTTTTATTTGTTTAAAATTAACTGCAAATTATCTTTAAATCTTTTTTGTTAAGAAAGGCAGTCTCGAGCGGGTTATGTTTTTGCTGTTGTTTTCTTTTTTCGTTAACCAAGTCTTTCAAATGGGCAAGGCGGAGGGGTGGGGGTGTTCGGAAATCATTAATCTGAATGGCTACAGAGTGACCTATCAGCAAATTAGAAAATTCGGCTCAGTTCGTAACAACAAAACTAGTAACATCTTTAGTGATATCCAAATTAGATTACTCCAAATCTCTCTTAGCAGGCCTTCCAAAAATTCTTTTAAACAGACTTCAAGTCGTCTATAATAGTGCTGCTAGATTAATTTCAAAAAGCAAAAAAAGAGATCATATCACACCAATCCTATGCGATTTGCACTGGGCTCACAATTGAATACCACATCGTGTTTTAAAATATGTTTAATCTGTTACAAATGTCTCAACAACTAAGCTCCCCCTTACTTGTCAGAGTCATTGCATAAATATATCCCTACAAGGGAACTGAGATCAGCTACTGGTAATACTAAAGCAATTTAATCACCTAATAACTTCAAATTTTACAGTCAGCGCACTTCTTCATATTTCGGCCCAAACTGTGTGGAATTCACTCCCCAAAAGAATAACAGATGCAAAATTAGTTAATATTTTTAAAAGGCAGCTAAAGCACCACTTTTTTGTAAAAGAGTATTTCAAGCTCTCATTTTTAACTTTGTTCTTTGTATTCGAATGTCATTTTCTTTCAATTTCATATGTATATTGTTGCATTGTATTACATGTAACTGTCTAATTTGTACACCGCATAGAGCAAACTTTTATAGTTCTGGATATGTGGTATAAAAAATCAATATAATTTTTTTATTACTATTAATTTGTAACAATTATTGAAAAAATAATAAAGGGTCGCAAAAGAACTACTTCTTCTTGTCAAATTTGATTTTCAAGAGATAAAAAGCCTTTGGTTTAGTATAAATGCATTTTCATTTTAAAAAATGTAATACCCTGTAACGATCAAGTTACATAGATAGAGAAAGAAAGAGGCGGGTAAAAAAAAAGAAATGTTATCCTAAATGTAGAATATTATATAATAGAAGTGGACAAGGCAGCCTTACATTCCTAACACGAAAAGATTCGCTTGAAACGTAGTACTGCTGGTATAAATTTGCAAATAGTTAGCGTACTAAACATTTTGTTTTGACATTTATATGTAAAAGCTTTTAAGAAAGGCTTGCAGCACGGCACATTAAGTTTCCTTACATCAGGTTAACACTCAATGCGAATCGGGCTCTGAATCAGGGTAATTATCACCATCCTCTAAACAGTATATCTAAACACACATCCACTCCCCTCAGCTTCCCCGAAGGAAGACCAAAGAAACTTAAAGAATGATTCCTCCGTATTTCAAAGGATGTTTAGAAAGAATTTTAATTACTGTGCTAATGCCTTCAAGCATATTATTTATCATTCTTTTGATAGGCATTGAAATTGCTTAATACTTAAGTCCCGAATACTATCAACTATTAACTCTATTTCTAGAACTGTAACTCAAGCGTGTTGCACTGCGCTTGGGGGGAACATTATACTTAACTCAATACCCTTGCATGAACGAGCCAGGGCTTAGCGTACAACTGAGATCCCTCTTCTTCTTCTCTACTCATCTTATTATATATTGAGTGTTACACGACTGGGGGATCATTTTCAAATTATCGTTTTTTGGGTTTTTTTTGTTTTGTTTTGTTTTGTTTTTTAACACGATTAGTCAGGTGTGCAACTTAGTACTCTTTATTTTCTAAGTTTTTTGGGACTATCGGAATGGTGTCCCGTTAAAATTAATGAGGCTTAGCGTTACTTTGTCTACGTCCTTGAAGATTTTTGTCTGCAGTGTATGAAGTTACTTCATGTATTGGGTGGGCGTCAAGGAATTATACCACTTAACATTAAGATGGATCTTTGTCTGAAAAAACAAAATGGGATGATTTTAGGTTTAATATCAGATCGAATGTAAGTTTGTTGTCTTTAATTATTTATTTGCCGCCGCCATGTGTACTAAAAATCACTAGTCAAAAGTTTCAAACGTATAAATCATAGAAAAAAGCAAGACTGACATTTTTCAATCCATTTTGTCTTTTTCCTTTTTTTAACCAGGAGTACGAAAAACAGATACAGTAAAAGTCACAAACACATAGCCATGCAAGTACGTGTCTCGCATTCTGTCCAAATAGAACTTCATACAGATGCATGGTAAACCTTTTCTGTTTATTGTATTTGCAAGAAGAGAAAACAAGCTTTTCTATGATACCAATATCTTACTACCTTCCAATTTCGACTTAAGACTCATTTTGACTGGTTGCAAGACAATTTAATTTAAAAAAAAACGAAATAACTCAAGTCATCTTTCAAATTGGTACACATTAATTTATAAAAACGATCGACTCCACGAGCATATATCTGGAATGTAAAAACTCAACAACAAATATGAAACAGGGTGATAAATGTATTAATAGAAAAATAGTAAGAGGAGTCCCAATTGTGGACCCCTCTAGTACTGTTTGGATCTCAATAGCCTACTGCAAAAAGTGAGAGTTGGAAATCGTGGACAGTTGAGTTCCTAGTATACCTAAATCAATACCCGTATTGAAATGAAAAATTCCAATATTTGAAGAAATATTTTTTTAATTGGCCAATTTGAAAGTGTGTCGACAAGCGTGCGAAATAAAGAATTTACTACCTTGTTAATCATGGTATCTTACCATCTGGCTCGCCGGTTTCGATTAATATGAGAAAATTTTGTCCAAGGACCTATCAGTCGGAGACAGTTGAAAAGCCGCGCTTAATCCAAGGATCAATTTATAAATAACTTATATGATATTTTAAAGGATAGTTTTTTAAATTTCGAATTATAAAAACTAAATTTGTCCTAAACATTCTTTTCATCAAGAAATTCCCGGGAAAAAAAATGAAAAAAAAACCTGTGATGGTTTTGTTCTGGCTAGGTTACTTCGCCCAACCATACAATCGACCAAGATAACTCGTCGAGTGGGGCTGACCAAGCCAACACTACAGAAATCTTTCCCCCCTGTCTCTCTCTCTCTCTCTCTCTCTCTCTCTCTCTCTCACTCTCTCTCTCCCTGCCTAACCATATTTAAAAACCATTTAAGTCCACACACCAAAGGACGTCCTGCTGGTAAATTAGGTATTTACAACTGCTCTTTGTCAAATCCAAATTTTTAATACTCTGAAACGACTATGAGGTTTTTCACCTTTCCCCAGTGTTAGTGCGGCCCCAACTGGAGGAGAAAGGCATGTAATGAATGCACGAAGGAGGTCTATTCCTGTTGCTTCGTTTAAGTGAGTAGGTCTTTGCAATGTCCTTTTTTTAACACTTGCAAATCTGGGATATCGTGAACCCTTTATGGTCGGAATGTTTGTGTCACTTTAGCTCAGCTATGTAGCTGACCTTTACCTAAAAGTACTACTGACATGACGAAACCAAGAGATATAATTATTTTATCCATTTTCTTCTTCTTAAAACTCGGCAGTATAACGCGGTCTAAAGCTTTCCTTATTCTCAGACAAGTTTCAACTCATTTATAGACTTTTTTGAAGTGATATAACCGAATGGCAGTTCCAGTCTAATTGTGTAACTTTAATGTGCAAAGCTTGAAGATCTTATTAACACTTGATTGCCCAAGCATAAGCAAGTGACAGAAACTCTAAAATTTGTAGTAGGATTGCTTTCTGTTGGCTTCCTATAATAAACTATCTAAATTTTGTAACTGATGCATCAAACAGCTGTTCAGAGAAAAATAACGTGTCTGATTTGTTGAATTGAACGAAAATGGTAGTTTACGCGGCCGCGGTTTAAGCTATTTTTCAATGGCAAAGAGGGGGGAGTGGCAAAGCTACTATATAGGTGGTTCATACTAACGACAGACACTTCGGGCATTTCCACTTAAAGCTTACTTCTCTCCACTGCTAATTTCATACCTTTGAAATCGTTCAATGTTACGTGGTCGTATCACCTATGATACATTGGGCAGTGAAAGGTTTCAAAGAGTTTAAAAGAATTTTCAGAACTTTCGGTGATGTTCGAAGATATTACAATCTTAAGATGGGTTACTTTTTTTCATCCAGAAAACTTGGTCAAAGGAGTGAAAGAGCATAATAACCAATCTCTCTCTCCCTCTCTCTCTCTCTCTCTCTCTCTC
>BMAT01011623.1:110341-127355 GCA_019649035.1 Elysia marginata | reverse complement strand
CTCTTTCTCTCTCTCTGTCTGTCTCTCTCGGTATCTCTCTCTATCTCTTTCTCTGTTCTTCTCTCTCTCCCTATGTCTTTGTCTCGGCTACTTTCCCTGTCTGTCTGCCTCTATCTCTCTCTTCTTCTCTCTTTCCCTCTGTGTGTGTCTGTCTCTCTCCATATATCTTTTTCTCTCTGTGTCTCTCCCTCTTTCTCTATTTTTCTCTCTCTCTATGTTTCTGTAAAGGTGTGCGTGTCTCTCTTTATTTGTTTGTTTCGTTCTCTTTCTCGCTCTCTCTCTATTTCTCAACCTCTCTCTCCTTCTCTGTCTCCCGCCTTCAGGTGCACATGTTTTCAAGGCAAGGGAGGCCTGGATCAAACTCATTGCACAGATTAAGTGTGTTTATGTCCATGTCTCCAAAAGTCCGATCCGCATCATTGTTTAAGCTCGCCCATCCAAAACACTTTTTTAGAGTTCATGTGGTGCAAACTAAGAAAACGAATCATTTTAATCATGCCAAGATTTTCTCTCCATCTATTAAAGTAAAGAGGTTATTTTTGGGAACATTTAAAATGTTGGAAACTAATTTAAGAGAATGCTTACAAAGGAATGTTATGATACAATCTTTATGATGGAACCAAAACGTATTGCCGCAAAAATGAAAGGCGTTTTTTTGTATCAAAGAACTATACACATTAAGTGCTATCGGCCGTTGTATTTTGTATGAGCTTTTCTGAATGCCCGTAATAGTTTTTATTTATGTAAGGATTATCTATTTTGACTGGTTGCGCAATCGAAACGATTTCCACAATGGCATGTAAAGCATAAAGGTGAGTAGGTTTCATGGTCTGACTGTCAGTCTCGACATCTGTGTTGTACTATCCCAAGCCACCGTCATAGAAGTTCGATAAATCTATGTCAACATATATCTATATCTTTCCTTTGAGAAAGCCTGCGTCCATAATCACTATTTCATCACAACACAATGATATACTTTAATGAAACACTCAAGTTCAACTTTGTTTACTTTCACAACTTGTCTCATTCAATGCGAAAGCTTAAATTGAGTTAGAGTAAACAGACTTCTCTGTTTTATGGTGACACTCTGGTTTTATTGCAAATAGAATAGAGTCTCGCTCCTTTTGCGAAAGAGTCTGAAGTCGAAAACTTTAATTTGAAAAAAACGCCATTTAAACGTGGATGTATTCCTTGTTATTCTTGAATTTTTTTTAAATAACAAAGGTTTCAATATCCTCCTTTGAAGTTCTGTTAACTTTATACACTCATCACAATTTAGATGCTCAGAAAACGCTTCGTTCAAATTAAATATCATCGCCTTTTATGAAAATTGCGATGTCCGATTGTTTATAAGACAAATGTACTGGGATATTGTAGTATAATTTACTGTTAGTAGTTGGACCTGTTCACATCCGTTTAAACTGGAGAAAAATATATTGCCACGTAGCTTAGTGCCAGAGAGGTCAAAATAAGAAGGTAATCTACACAATTCTGTTTTAAACACATTTCGGCGTCAAAATAATGGTTTATGGAACTTTCTGTTTGATAAAAAATACCACCTCAAAGGAGTTTAAGCTTTTTATTTCTTAAAAAACAAGGCTGTATTTGTAAGTTTCAGGTCAGACCAAAAAGAAAAAGTGAATAAAACTAAATAGAGATTAAAAAAACTTTCAAAATATTAATAGATTAATGTCTGGATGACATTTTTTCGTTTATGTATTTTATTGTACCAAAAAATGCATATCATTCGTGGTGTACTTTTATCACCTTCTATAACCCTAAGTTGCATTGACATTTGCTTCCTTTTTAATCAAATTATTTTGTATTAGATTCAGATCTACATTGGCCCCCAAACAAAATATTATTTTTATGCATTACCATTTACAAAGCGCGGGGAGGAAGGGTTTGTGGCGGGTGCCTTTCCTTTATGAAGATTCTTAGTATTGTGTGAAGATTCAAAAGGGGCGGAGAGAAAGATCATGGTATTTGTCTAGAGGTCTGCAAGAAGCTTGCCAAGAAACAGGGCCTGGGGGCTCTCAATACAATACATATTTTTGTCTTTACATAATATGGACCACATAGTTAGAGATTATATTTTTTTTCTTTATTGCTCTATAATTTTCTACCGAGGGAGAAAATGGTAATATTGTCGAGCAAGAGAGAGAGAGAGAGAGAGAGAGAGAGAGAATAAATCGACTGAAAGACATAGAAAGAGACATTCAGACATGCATTCAGAAACCGACGTAGGGATAGTGTATAAGAGAGAAAGATTTGGCAAACTTCGTGCAGTGTGCAATTCTATCTGTAGACTACTACACGATATATATTAAAACTTTGAGTTTTGTGTCATGTCTTTAAACTTATCTAAGCATATGGTAAGGAGTGTAGGGTTCACATGGTTTAGTTATGTTTCTCTAAGTGGTAAGGCTGTGGGTGCCGACACTGCTATAAGTTGGAGGTTCGAATCATACTAAAGGCAGACATTTTGGGCATTTCCACATACAGCCTACTTTTTCTCCATTTCTAAATTAATACCTCAAAATCCTTCAATCATCGTTTTTTTATAATCACCCTTTCATAAAAGGGGTTTGGTTGTTTGAATTTTAACGTCTCTTTTCAACTACAAGGTTATCTCAGAGACGCCGCTTGGGACAATTGAAAGCGTGCTGTCTTACTGTGATGTAAGGAGCGCTTGCACACACCACACCCAGTCACAATATCCTGACATCGGGCCGACCAGACTTAGCAGTAAATCCATAATGCCAGACACTAGGCGGATCAGCTGCTAATACCAATTTTATAGTCATTGGTTTGACTCGGCCGGGAATCGAACCCGCACCTCCCGATCTCTGAGAGAGTGTCTAACCGCTAGGCCACAAAGCCGGGTTTCATAATAGGGGAAAGATGCAAACGTCGTGCGATCTTTGAGCATTTTTATTGGTTTTTAGTAGTTATAGCAACCGACCACAACAATGAAGAAGAAGAAATTTATCAAAGCCAACAGTTTACTTCGATGTTTCCTTTTTCTGAGTGTTTCGAGAGAGAAAAAGTTGTGTGTCTTCCGTTGTGTTGTTATAATTGACTTATTACCCAAATTAATATTCAGGTTCTTGCCTTGTGAGACGGTAAGTCTTACCTGATTATAGCAATCAGGCGATTGTGAATTAACACAAAGAATGGATGCAATGTATTTATTTCATTACGTTTATCCATCAGTGCCAAGAGACACACTAGCCCGGGGACTTGACTAAGTATTTTTTATCATGTGATTTTCCATTATGCTGTACAAGGGCGTCACACCATTGTGATCTACTTCGCGCTACTTATCCACCAGCCTCTGTGGCCATCTTGTTCATTAAATGCATTGACTGGGACCTGCCGTCTTCGTGAGTTTTTAAATTTAGAGACTGTTTATTGTAGGTCGAATCGACCTCTTGAGTACTTCATGCCATGTTAAAATTGCCTTGGGAAAGCAATTCACACTAACTTTCCCCAGTCCGCCCACCTGTAAAATGGGTACTGGCAAAAGGCGGTGCTTGAAATTTGTGGAATATTCGTATTTGAGCGCCTTACAGGCTACCGTACTGTAACGCTATGAAATATGAGTTGAATTTGCTCTGGTGTGTATAGGCCTGCTGGGGTAAATGTGTAAAGTCTTGAGACTGCCTCCGGCGGTGGAGGAATTTAAAACATATTTGTTTATTTATTTATACAAGTTGAGCACTGTATTTCATGATTAAAAAAAACCTAGAATCTATTTCTTATTTATTTATTCACAATGCAGTCAGATTATCACTGAGTCTAAGAAAGGGTTGTAAAGTGTCGGTGGTTTCTAAAACTTGTATTAAGCGTGGAGAGAAGTAGAAATCAACTTGAAAATGGACTGAGGAAACCTGTACTTTTACGAATTGTGCTGTTTCAGAACTAGGGTGAATCAAAAGTGGTTTTTTATGTAAGTAAATCTTGTAAATCAGGAGTCGTAATCTTTTTTATTTCTTTTGATTTGTTTTACCACAGAGCAATGTTTAAAAAAAAAACAACAGTTGCCGTTCTATTTTTTTAGTCTAGTGGAGGGAGAACACAGATGTGTGAAAGATTTTCAATTTTCACAAACTATCTATTTATAGACATTGAAGATTAGATCGCTTTGTGCACAGCGTTAAACAGTCTCAAGATTGTCAAGTAATCTTATGTTTTAAAGAAATGAAATAAAAGGGTGATCTTTGTCTGTTGTCTTTGTTGCTGTTTGTTTTTTTATTGTTGTTGTTGTTTTCAGATTCAGGACATGTAACACAATGTCTCTGGTTTATTTGTTGTCTTTATCTTGTTTGCAAACCCTGTTTTCTCCGTGTAAGGGATTGCCGCAATATTTGACAGCTTTACACTATGTCCTCAATGTGCGTGGCAGCGTTTTGCTATCAAAATTGTGGACACTCCTCAAAGTGTTAAGTAGGCTTACAACTCTTGGGTGTAATATATCAATATAACCCTACGTGAATGTTAGGAACATTGTTGTGTGGCAAAAAAATAGTTCTTCTACACACTTCCGAAAGCGTCCGCCATGCTGGTAGAAAACGCTATATATTATGCAATCCTACAATCAACACATATTATTTAAGTCTACGTTGCAGGCCGGCGTTAGATTCGGTGCTTATTTGTTTGTTTGTTTGATTTTTAACGTCCCAGTCAACTTCGACGTCATCTCATGGACGGCGCTCGGGACAATTAAAAGCGTGCTGCCACACTGTGATGTAAGGAGCGCTTGCGAACACAACACCCAATCACATTATCCTGACACCGGGCCGACCTGACTTAACACTAAATCCACAATGCGATACACTAGGCGGATCAGCTGATAATACCAATTTCAAAGTCCTTGATTTGATTCGAAAGATTTTTAAAGGTATGAAATTAGCAGTGGATAGACGTAGGCTTTCTAGTGGAAATGCCCGAAATGATTGCGCAGTGGCTGCCTCCACTATTTATTTTGATTTGATTCGGCCGGGGATCGAACCACGCACCTCCCGATCTCTGAGCAAGTGTCTTACCGCTAGGCCACAGAGTCGCAGCTCTCGACTAATTATCAATATGCCATGTAAAGCGTCTGGACACGCTTTTGTGATTTTTAAAACAGATTAGGGCTTTAAAACACATAAGTGGTTTTTAACAGCTTTCCTTCGCCCGGTATGATGCGAATAAGACTTTTGTGATGCAGCTGTCCACAAACACCAAGCGGATGTTAACTACGCGTATACGGCTAATTAAGCTCAAAATTTAGAACTGAACTTTCGAGATACCGGTACCAGATATCTCACAACTGGTCTTTTTTTTTTTAATCATTTTAAGCAAGGTTTTATTGTACCCATGCTTGGCTACTTGCATGCAACGCGTACAGTTGCAATGCACATTACGAAAATGTTGCCTTCCGCTATCAAAACAGGCTCTGTGGCCTAGCGGTAAGACACTCGCTCATAGATCGCGAGGTACGTGGTTCGATCACCGGCCGAGTCAAACCAAGGACTTTAAGATTGGTATTAGCAGCTGATCCGCCTAGTGTCTGGCATTATAGATTTAGTGTGACAGGATAATGTCACTGGTTGGGGTGTACGCAAGCGCTCCTTACACCACAGTGTGGCAGGACACTTTCAATTGTCCCTAGCGACGTCTCTGATATGACTTCGAAGTTGACTGGGACGTTAAAATTTAAATTACTAACTTCGCTATCAAAATGGCGGTCGCCACCAGAAGTTAATGTAAATTTGAGTAGAGTCACATTGATCCAGTGCACACAAAAGTTATACTTTCACTTTCGGTAACCTCCGCCATTTTGATAGTGAATCGGGGGATTTTTGTATTGTGCAAAGCTTCAATACATTTCTCATTATATGTATTCCATTTGTCATGCGAAGTACTATCAAAAGGAGTTAATTTCTAGTTGGACACGAGGTCGAATTCCCTGCTTTTTGCGCGTATGTTTTCCAGCGCGACAACTATCTATTAACCCATTAGCGGCCTCGCTGATTATTTCGCCTTGCTCTGAAACATGCGCTTGGGTTTTCACTTTGTCAAAGCATGTTACACGGCGAGTGAGACTATCGTGTTAGCGCAGTTATAATTTTATTCTCTTTGGTGTGGTATGATATATGTTCCATTACATAACTCGCTATCAGCAATACCTTGAAAACCACAAAACACTGCACTACCATTTTTTTTACCAGAGTATCTTTTGTTAAAGCTACTAAACAATCTGTTGTCACCTCTGTTGTATAGGAATTCCTAAAACTGACGCAGCTTGCTGTCAAATTCAACCCGTAAGGTCACTTTTTAACCCTTATTTTCAACAACCTCTGTTGCCTTTCTTCCCTTTTACAATAACGAAAGATGCTCTGTTCGAGACTTCCTTTTTTGTGGAAGAGGATGGATTTGTGGTCTGTTATTCTGGTCTCTCGTCTGGTAAGGAGGTAGGTGCCGGCGAGTGATGCAGGTTCGAATCTTACTCTATTCATGTTCTGTGTTGTACTGTCTTCGTCTGTCTTTCCTTTCATGTGTTGCTATATCTTATAGTGTGGTTGTCTTTCTTTACTCCTATCCCAAGACAATCCTCATGTTTGGGGAAAAGGGGAAAACGCCAGCGGGTACAAGATCAGTTGAATATGACGATGATCCACTTTAGTTGTGTGAGGTGTGCACTAAATCTCCTCCTCTATTGTGATTGTGTTGCCGAGCATTGTCACGGTTAAAATTCTCGCATTTGTAAGGAGTTTGGGGCGCTTTATCCTAAGGCAAACTGCCACCTTGTCTTAAATGGCTATCTTGTAACAGATCACTTTTACATTGGCTTCTTTAGGAATAGCTCGCGACACAATATTGGTTGCTTTTGTTATCAATTACATAGCGTGCATCAACACCTTTAAAGCATCACGTACGTGACATGTGACAATTCTTATTTTGGGCATCCAATTTGGTCGAAAATCTCTTGTCAACATGCTGAAACAGATAGCTATCAATTTTTATTCCTTCAATTTAGAGTCATAAAGCAACTTGTCAGTATATTCAATCAATCGATCAGTCGAGAAATCAATGAAACGATCAATGATCCGATCAATCAAAATCGGGTAGATGCATTTTTTTGATTGTCATGTAATTCCTTCTTTTACGACTCATTTCTATAACGCAAATTTTCGATTCGGATCCGAACTGTACCGATGTATTCCGAAACCAACGCACCAATCATTAACCATTCCAATACGCTTCCCCACCCACCACCTACCCCAGATAAAAACCTTTTTTCAATGATGGATAGACCGAAGTATTCAATTCGTAAAATAATATTGAATTTCACACAAACTGCTTAACTTTCAAAACCCAGCATGTTATATTTATCCCTTCCCCTTGACGTCCCCCCCCCTTTTCCCACAAACAAAACTTTTTTATTGGAACCTGTCCAACACTGACATGCCCCTTTTCTTGCTGGTATCCCTCCCGTAGAGTTTGGTTGATGATGTTTAAAAAAAACCATATCGCCCTGTGTACACCGAAAAGTGGCCTCTTCCACATCCCCTGCGGAGCGGTATTGTCTATTGAGACACATTGTCAGTTTTCATACCCTCCAAAAACCTTACCCTGCCACTGACTCTCACACACACACACACAAATGTACACACCATAACACAGACACACAAACATACGCATCGGAGTATCAAGGAAAAACACTTTTGTCATATTTATTAGCGGCAATCAAAATCTAATTCATTGAGTTGAATGGCTCAGCAGTGTGATACTTTGATTGCCGTCCTTCAAGAAACAAGGAAGACGCCACTTGGAGATGGGAAAAGAGGTTCGAAAAGAAAGAAAGAAAGAGAAAGCTAGCTAGACGCAGAAGAGCAATATGTATAGAAAATTTGAAGAGTACCGTATGGGGTTAGTTAAAAGAAGATGAACAAAAAAACAACTTCAACTATTTACATCAAGAGAAATAGAAAAAATTGAACAAAAGAGACATAAAAGAGGAAGAGTTGAAGGGGTTCCTGTAAGATTTGGCAACGGACGAAGAGGAGGAGTGGGAAACAAAGAAGGGGTGGACAGGAGGCTGGAAGGGGAGGGTGACAGGAATAAAAGGCGAAGTTCAGAGTAGTCCTTTACTCTACTCTCCTCTCTGCATCGCTTTATGAAACACTATGGGAGGTTTAAGTCCGGTCTTTTGACTACAAGTAATAATTCTGTCTTTAATAATTATACACTTTAGTCGAATAGAATTAGTAAGCAGGAATTGAAGTCCTCTTGTACATACTTCATGATGCCGAAAGGCGCTTTAAGAGCGTCTTGAAGATTAAAATATTAAACGCACGCCCAAGTTCATTGGAGAACAGAGGGACGCAGATCTAAAACGAAACGTCGCCCTGTCTAGGCACGGCCGATTTCTTTTTAAACTTTTATATACACAGAATCTGCCATTTCGCAAAGGCAAGGGCGTGCTGCGTTTTTATGCCAAAAATATTTACGTTCTTTTGTTAATATCTTTCAAAAAATCTAGCACATTTCAAAGATTGAATATAAAAAAAAACTTTTTCTTTGAGTGCTTCAATATGGCCAAATCCCTTTAGAAGAAATTTACAGCCAATTTATTAGATGTACAGCCCGACTTGCTATTTCTATAAATAAAAAAAACGAAGCATAGTAAAACCGATATATAGCTATGCCTATACTGAGAACAACATGCTTAGAGTTCAAAATAAAAAGGAAAAACCTGCCGAGATCGAGTTCGGATTCTGCAGTAGTTAGAATAGAGGTTTGCCACCATCTGAATGGATCGAGAGGCAGAGGACGTGTACGAAAGTCTTGGAAGGAAATATAGTTGATATGACTGGCATCTGAGCGGGTGAGGTGACTGACGCAGTGATGGAAAGAGAAAGATGAAGATTCGCGACACCCAACGTCTTCGAAGAGATGGAACCCAGATGATGATGATGATGATGATGATGATGATGATGATGATGATAAAATTGCTTGTAGTTCCACCATATATTAGGGAGGTGGCTGTCGTTGATCATGCAAAGCTCTCCAGAAATGGACAACCCTGAGCATAATATCGTGAAATACGCTGTCTTCAATAGCTTTACCCCTACTAGTGTTCATATAAACATTCAACGCTACCAACCAAAGACATTCCATAACCATGGTGCAAATGTATAAGTCAGTGTTTAACCTTCAATTTGACTATCCGTTCAGTGGTCGCACTAAATTGGCTCTGACCACACAAAGTTCGTTAAAAGTCACATTAATATGGACTTTAAATAAAGGAATTAGATAATACGCTACAGTGTGCGACTTTGTAAGGAATTTGTAAGGATTTGGTGAGATCACCCTTCCCTCCACCCCTCCTCCTCCTCATCGTCTCGCGACCAATACAAATAGGCCAAACGTCAGAAATCCAAATTTGACAAAAACCTTTTTTTAATAATCTTTTTTCCATTCTTCGCTTTATTTTTTATACAATAATATCTTTCCCACAAAATATTGGTAACTTCATAAAACTTTTATAATGTTTGGAAGGTTAGAATAAGGCAATGGTAAAAAAAAATCAACATCATGTAACGTGAAGTTTGTGATGGTTTTCGACTCCAATGCACTAGTTTCAAAGCAATCGACAACCTCCTATGTTTAACCGAAAGCTTTCAGTGTTACGATGAAAAAAGAAAACGTCAAGGCAAAGTTATCACGGAGGCTATTCAGAGCAAAAGGAAAAAGAAGGGGAAAAAACGCTGGGTGGTATCTATAAAATATGCTAGTCGTATGAACAGGAACCAGAGGTCTCCACAATAAACGTCCTATGTAAGCATTGAGACGAAGGTCAAAGGGCATACAGAAACGAGGAAGGGAGCTCTTGAGAAAGTGAATGAGGGAGAAACAGAATTTTCAGCCCTCTTTAGAAAATGAGAGGGGAAAAGAGAAAATGAGTTTGAAGAGAGCGAAGAATAGACTTTAGATCAGAGCCTTCTAGACTTGAACGGTTTTGCCTACTGAGAGGAGCGTGGGATAGCTACGGGATAGACAAGAGGGCCTATCTTCATTTGAAAGAAGTTTTTCAGGCGGAAACTGGAAGCAAAGAGATGCAGCCTGCTATTAAAACGGTATAGACCGAACATAATGACCCCCTCATAGAGAAGTGTACGAACATCAGCGACCTTTTCTTTCCAGTGAAAATCGCATCTTTTCTCAGGTTGAGAACATTTCGGCGTCCGATTCTTCAGAAATTAAGTTTGTGCAGGTTAAAAAAAAACTCCATCTGTTTCTTTCACTCTCATGACGAGGAAAATACGGTGCTGTAAGTATAGAGCAAAAAAAAACCCACACCAACGATAAGATCTTTGGAGGGGGAGCAAGCATAAAGTTCC
The DNA here is from genome assembly GCA_019649035.1 of Elysia marginata. NCBI lineage: Eukaryota > Metazoa > Mollusca > Gastropoda > Plakobranchidae > Elysia > Elysia marginata. Next base: position 116,961 of record BMAT01011623.1, on the reverse strand, counting down.
ACTGTTCTGAGATGGCTTTTATTGCTCGCTTTTGTGCTTCGAAAGTATGTCAACCTACCTTTGAGAAATAGAACCATATTTAGGCATCATTATTTTGCCGACACAGACACGTTTAAAGCCAAATGTCCCACAAGCAAGTCGTTCTTCTCTCTTAAAAGATATCACATTTCGCGAATCATATGTATGTAATAAGTGAGATGTTTGAAAATTTGATTTACGAAATAGTTATTTCAAGCAAAAACTTTTTTTTTTATCTTTACCATCATAACTCACTAAAATATCGTATAACTTTAAACAAAACTATAATAATTTCAGACGTTTTTTTTTGTTAAGAAACTAAAAGAAATGAATCGCTCAATTAAAACTTTAAAGCACGAGAGCAGAGACATTTGAACTGGTCTTAAGACACATCATTGCGTCTCATATATTTGATAGGCAAGCATGAAGCATCTCTGCATTTATATTTCATGGGTTTTTTTTCTATCTAATAGTCTTTCACACCGCCCCCTCGCCTCCCTCAACTTTGTATTTCCTAACATGAAATCCAGAGCTTATTCTTTTACCTACACCCCCCCCCCCACCGCACGCCCCACTTTGTATTTCTTAACATGAATTATTTACCAATAGAAGTCTTCCATATTATTCTCTTACCTCCCCCTCCTTGTATTTCATAACATGAAATTCCTTGCTAAGAGAAGCATACCAATATTGTTCTTCTACCTACCCCCTCTCCCCGCCTTTTTGTATTTCTTTACATGAAAGAAAGAAAAACGATATTATTCTCTTACCTCGCATATCCGTTTGTACGTTCCAGAACGTCTCAAATAAGACGATCACCCGCTTTGTACGAAAAACATGGACGATTCCACTTACGTCGAGAATGTAAAATCCACAAGTATCCTTTCGCGGCGCCTGGGTATATCCAGTGGGTCCCGCTTATAACGTACAAGACCATACAGGACTCGCTTAGTACGTAATGATCTATCCAATAAATGTAAGTTAATATTAATAAAAACCCTGTGACGTCTCAAAATAACTTCGGCAATAAACCCTCAGACTTACATGAGGTCCTCAATCTTGTTTCACAACACAATTGTATATTCCGTTATCCACCAGAAGGATAAAATAAATCCAGCGCGGATACTTTTCCCTGCAACTCCTCGAACTCGCTGTAAATAAATCCTCTCGGGAATGGCGATAAAGCAGTATTTGTCATCAAACATCCACTAGATCTGGAAACTAGGGGAGGGTTAATCCGGAAGTGGGCGGTCCAAGTCGACTTCTGCTGCAGTGATCTGATGTGCATTTTACTCCAGTACACTTCATACGAAGTCGTCGCTCTGTGTTCATATCGAGTTAAACTTCCTCTGGAGACTAATCCAAGAAACCAGTAAACTTCCACCACATTGGTGATACATGGCAGTAGCCATCTTTTGTTAACTGCTTCTTTCCTCCTCTCTGCTTAAAATGGGTCATTGTTCTTCTGAGGAGTGGGGGTTCATTGTTTCAGTTACTTTTTGTGGGTTATTCTATGTATCGCTTTGTTTGTTGGTTTGAGTGTGTTTGGGTGGGTGTATGTCCGCTGCAGATTAATGCAGAAACAAATTTGGCGCATTTAGTACTTCGTTGAGCTGTTGCAAAATATTATTTCTCTTTTTCTTTAATTATGTACATTGTTCTATATAAAATAGGATACAAGTATGATCTTTACGAAGTGCTTGAATGATGAATAAGTTAGAATCCTAATAATAAAATAATAATGATAACAATAACAATAATAATTATAATAATGATGATAATAATAATTATAGTTATAATAATAATAGAAATAATAATAATAATAATCATAATAATAGTAATAATAATAATAATAANTAATAATAATAATAATAATAATAATAATAATAATAATAATAATATGACGACAAGCTGATAATTAATTTCCGTTTGCCAATAACTCAGTCAATTTTCGTCACATCGACCGGAAATTTCATACATATACTCTCGAACTATTTTTCTAGCCCTAACTAGAACAATAAGTGTGTATGACTTCATTTGTACTCATAATGCAGTGGCGCGCAACAAGTGAAGGGATAGCCATGTTTCTGAAACAATGGCGACTTCCAATGACCTTCTCATCAAACATGAGTTTCGGGCAGCTAAGCGGTGTTCTGCTGCAAATCCTGGGTCCACCACTATGAACCAGAATGTAAAGCGCAATCGGTGGAGTATAGTTTCAGAACTTCTTCAAGTCCAAGGAAGTTCAAGGTTGTTGCCTCTGCAAGGTAGGTCTTGTTCACCGTTTTCTGAGATATGGTTGGAGTGGTAAACATGGAATTTCTGGAGCAAGGTCAAACTGTGAACTCTGAGCGATATGTTTCAACACCCCGAGCTCTGAAGAATCAGACGTGTTCGGCGTGATAATGACCCAATCCTGCAACACCACAATGCGCGCCCACACACCAGTCGCCAAACTCAGGACGCCTTAAGGCAGCTGGAACTTACGATTATAACGCACCCATCATACAGCCCCCATTTTGCCCCCTCTGACTATTATTTGATTCCTTTACTCAATTAGCACCTGAAGGACCACATCTATGACAATGATGACGAAGTTATCGTAGATGTTCGCAGATGATGCCGTGGACAGTCGTCTGAATTCTTCGCTGATGACGTGCGCCAACTAGTGAAACGTTGGAGGCTGTGTGTTGGTCGCGACGGTGACTACGTCGAAAAATAGAGTGCTATATCTGTAGCTGAGATATTAAGCTTTCGTTTGACGTATTGTTTATGTTTTTGCTGTGAAAAACTAAAAAGTTATGGTTCAACGGAACTTGATTATCAGCCTGCCCTCGTAATAACATTCTTTTGAAATTGGGATAGTTAATGCGTGTCAAATTATGCTCTTTCATTTTTTTGTAAACAAATCCGTGTTTTGATACTAGTATTCCTGCTGTTTTACCAATAAATTTTTATCATTGCTGCTATTATCATGAGCAGGTCAAAATTGGTTGGGTTGAATAGAAAAGGTCTGCTTTTTGTCAAGAACGTGATCCTATTAAAGGAACAAACCCCGAAGCGTCAAGTGTTCATGGTTTCAAATTAAAAATATAATTCACTTTCAAAAATCCTTGACGACGAAATTTTAAAAATAGTAGAATTAGTACATGCGATCACTTGAAATCACAGCTTCATTCGCACACTAAATGGTATTTCAAAATTTGTTCACAATGTTTAAATAGACATTAACAACAGAGCATGCTTTAACTGAGAAGGAAAAACATTACTCAAAGTATAAGAGAACAAGACAATGTTCAATGAGAAAATGTCATTTTTCAATTATTCTCTTTTTTTTTAAATATCAATAACTTTCTTTTCTTGCGGAAGTCCTACGACAATTAACTATTTCTATTTTGTCCTAGCTGTCCTTCATTATTTAACATTTTATATATTTGAAATGTGGTATTTAATTACACAAAAACATTTTGCGCTTGGTGAGGGGCGAAAAAATTAGCGCTTACTACACAGATGCATATAAATTTACGCAAAATACACGCTGGTGCAAAAATTTCAGAATGATAAATGAAATTTTCAAAGCAAGTTAATGCGTAATTGCCGCTCTACATTTTAAGCTGGTGTACCTAATACCATGTAAAGCTGTTAATATTCTGGGTGTAAATCTTTGCTACGCTGTTAGCTTTTGTTCTGTGAGAAATATTTCCATGTGAAGGCGTCTCTGTCTTCACAAGGTCCCCTTTATGTCTGCACAAGGTAGCCCTCTGGTTATGTGCATACCAATTTTTTTTATGTATTGTTTTTATCGTTCGCTTTTTTTCAGAGGAATATACATTTTTTTTATTTTTTTTTTTGCATCGTTTTACTTTATCTACTTTTAGCATCACTTTTGAATTAGTAGTAGTAGTAGTAGTAGTAGTAGTAGCAGTTGTTGTTTTTGTTGTTGTTGTAGTAGTAGTAGTAGCAGTTGTAGTAGAAGAAGAACTATTGGCAGTGGTAGTAATGACAGTAGTGGTAGTCGTAATAGTAGTAGTAGTAGTAGTAGTAGTAGTAGTAGTAGTAGTAGTAGTAGTAGTAGTAGTAGTAGTAGTAGTAATAGTGGTAGTAGTACTTGAGAGGTTTTGTGACAAAACGACTTATATCCGCTTCTAAAAATCATTTTAAGATTTTTATGTTTACTCTTCAAGTAAGAAAAAAACATTTTATGGTCACATTGAAAGTGTAACAACAAATTCTTTGATATATGATGACAAAGCAAAAAAAACTAACATAAATTTGCTCCGATGTCTCCGGGGTTTTTTTTTTAAGTCGCTTACTTCGTTTTAACCAAAATCCTTATCTCATGGTACACCACAGTATATCTTTATTGGGTGATCTAGCCATACTGCTTCCGTCGAAAGTCTTCGTAAGTGAAGTTTCGGTTGATCTTTCAATATGCTATCGCTAGTTTTATCCAAATTGTGGCGTCAGGCTTTCAACATGGCCTCAGAAGTTTTCATTGCATGTGTTGTAAGTTTGAGTTAAACAAATTGTTTTACGTTAAATAAACGAACTTGTCACCGCCATTTCGTGCTACACCGTGTAATTAGCTATAAACGTCCTATTGCCAGCGTATAAAGCAAAATATATCGCTCCAAGGTGTTTCGACGCCAAAATAGCCATTTTGGAACATAATCTTGTCAATGATAGCCCCCCTTTTGACCAAGACAGTTGCGTCAAAATACATCGAAACATTTTACTCCATTGATGGTTTTATATCGGTCAGATGAACCCAAATAAGCTACAAACAGTAAAGGATGAGTTTTATGATAAAACCATTGTGCCTTATCCAACAGACTTAATTAGAAATACACTTTGATCGAACTGACATATATTGCACAGTTAAGCTTCCAGTTTGCACATTCAGTTCATTAACTAAACGCATAAGAGTGGTATAAAGGAATTGTTAGTGTTCCTTCAGAAAGATACCCCCCAAAATCATCTAATTGGTATCCGGTTCTAATTCCGAAAAGTGCGAAGTTATGAGAAGTTAATTCACATCATTGGTCCCAAATTTGGCAGTATTTTGCACAAAAAAGAAAGCAAACTTATTCGGCTAGTCTAGCTTTACTGTGCATAATGTAAAAAATCGAAGGAGGCAACATTTCTTTCCAGCAGTTTTATCGATACAACGTAATTGTAGGTAATTTAAGTCTGAAAGTGTATTATTGTAAAACATTATTTTTCACTATATATGATTATCTTAGTCGCTGAATTCACCTAAGTCTTATTTAAAACAAAAAGTTAATAAATACATTCTAAAAGTGTTTAATAATAACATAAAAATTCTATTTCTATAGCATTATTAAAAATTATGGTTATGATTAAAGACCAGATTAAAATTACTTATAGTTATACTTCTATGAAATTTTTTTTAAAGAAAAAAGGGTTTTTTTCTAAATTAATCAACGCTCATGCAAAAACTTTTGAGGTGGCTATTCCAAATCCGCCAAGAACTCAAAATTTCACAAGGAATATGTCCAAACGTAAGAAAGAAGTGCCGAAGCTACTATAAATCGAAGGTTTGAATCATGCTAAAGGCAGACATTTCGGACATTTCCACTTAAAGCTTAGCTCTCTCCACTGCTAGACCTAACGAAAGAATAATATATCCACTCACATGCTAACGAACTAAAGTAGAGAATGCATAGATCTACCTGTTCGTTTCAAACACTAATTAAGACTTAACAAGTGCAAGGCACCTGTGTATGAAGCTCTTCGCAACGTGGTTGCATAAACTAAGGCATAGATTTGCTGTCCTTTGTATCTCCCGTCAACCTTACATTAGATCCTGCCCGCGTTCCGAGGACTACAGTTGGCTCCCATTGAGGAGTTAGTTCACACTTCGCTACACCCCTACCCCTAGATCTAGCCTCATACCCGGAGAGCATACAATTAGAAAAGGGGAACTTCAAATATCTTTTTTACCCTCCCTGTAAATCTAGTCTAGCTCTCTATCCCCACTCTCTCTCTCTCTCTTTTTCCATATTCTTTTATATTTTGAATTCTGTTTTCATACATGAGGCGGACAAACTAATTTCAATACCAGTTGTAGCTGAGACGGAAACGGACGCTTTACCTGCAAATACCAGCATTAGAGATAAGAGCGAGAGAGAGAAGAAAGAGGAGGGGGAATTAGAATGGAAGTAGATGAATCTAGTATAGATTATTAATCCTCTTGCTTGTAAAAGAAAAATATTTAATGAAGGAAAGGTCCCGCTTACAAAAAAAAATAGTTTATGTTGTTTCTATTTTTTCAGTATTTTGTTTTCCCGGGCTTCCAAAGACCCGTGAAGACAGACTTGCTCCCTGTTATACCAGGGATACGACCTGAGTCCCTTACCACACCAGGACAAACTGAGCCAGTTTACTGACGGCTAGCCGGGGCTGACGACGCTTGCCTGCCTCGCTCCAGATAGCGCTTACAGTTACACAGGGACTCCCAGACAAGGGGGGCAGGGGAATAATGTGGACGCCTCAACGATGGCTAGGAATTTTAACACTGTTTTAATTTCTTTTAATTTCTTTACTTCATTATTTTATTATTCCCCCCCCCCACCTTTTCT
>BMAT01011622.1:0-59855 GCA_019649035.1 Elysia marginata | reverse complement strand
GTTGAAAGAATGTCACGATCGCGTTGTGAAGTTGACAACAAATGTCACGGATGACGACAATCCCTCCACTTCTCAACAGACAGGAGACGTGAAGGAAATAAAACAAGAGTTGGAGAAGGTCAAACACCAAGTTAAGGTTTTGCTTATGGAAAGGGACAAAGCGAAATCGAAACTCAACACTTCTGTTCGATCCGAAACCAAGCTCCAACAGCAGCTTGCGAGCCGGGATAAAACGATAGCGGATTTGAACGCTAAAATAGAAGGTCTCGAGCAGGAAAAGCAAGATGTTTCGACTCGACTGGAAGAAGAAATTGCGGCTTTGAGCTCAGGAGACATCACGAAGGCGCGGGAGGAGATTGAAACACTTAAACAACAACTCACAGCGTGCGACGCGGATAAAACGCAGTTGGAACACGAAATTTTGGATCTCAAAGAACAAGATGCGAGTGTCCGGGAGAAAATCACCCAGCTGGAGAGCCAAGTGTCCGGTCAAACCGATCAGCAGCAGCAGCAGCAGCAGCTTCGAGAGATGGAACAAAAATTAAAAGACTGCGATGACACGATAACAAAATTGAATACCGCGAACGAAAATCTAGAAAGGCAAAAGCGAGATGTGTCTGCCCGACTCGCGGCTTGCGAATCGGAAAAAACGGATCTGGAACGGCAATTGCCCGAGCAATCGGAGCAGCAGCAGCTTTCAGAGATGGAACAAAAATTAAAAGAACGCGACGACGTGATAGCGCAACTAAACGCAACAATGGAAGACTTGGCGAATCGACTCGAAGAAAGCGGTACAGATAGAGCGCGATTAGACAATGAAATGTCGGCTCTCGAAAAACGAAAAGAGGATGCGCTGCAGAATTTCGAAGAGCTGAAGGGGCAGGCAGAACAGCAGCGGCGACAGCTTCGGCAGATGGAACAAAAACTGAGGGAACGTGACGAAACAACAGCACAACTGAACACGACATTGGAAGGTCTGGAGGAGGAAAAACGAGACATGGTGGATCGACTCCAAGAATGCGGTACGGATAAAGCGCGATTGGAAAATGAAATTTCGATTCTCGTGAAGCGAGAAGGGGATGCGTTGCAGGAATTGGAAAAGCTAAAAGGACAGACGTCCGGTCAGACGGAACAGCAAGAGCAACAGCTCCTGGAAGCGGAACAAAAACTGAAGGAACGCGACGAGACGATCACAGATTTGAACACCACCATCGACGTGTTGTCGAGGGACGTGAAGAGTGGAGAGACCCACGTGGCCAGCGCGGTGAGCGCCCCGCTCAACACAAAGGACAAATTGACGGATCAGATCAAGCAGAATGAACGCATCGCAAAGGAGTACGCCGAACAGCAGCAGCGGCAGCTCCTGGAAGCGGAACAAAAACTAAAAGAGTGTGACGAGACGATCACAGATTTGAATGCTTCACTGGAAAGTCTAGAGAAGGAAAAACGAGATTTGGCGGATCGACTCGAGAAATGCACTGCGGATAAGATGCTGCTGAAAGATGAAATGGAAAAGCGAGAAGAGGATGCGCTGCAGAAACTCGAAGGGGTGTCCGATCAGACCGAACAACAGCAGCGTGAGCTTCTGGAAGCGGAACAAAAACTAAAAGAGCGTGACGAGACGATCACAGATTTGAATGCTTCACTGGAAAGTCTGGAGAAGGAAAAACGAGATTTGGCGGATCGACTGGAAAAAAGCGGTGCGGATAACATGCGGTTGAAAGATGAAATGGAAAAGGGAGAAGGGGATGCGCTGAAGAATCTCGAAGAACTGAAGGGGCGGGCTGAACAACAGCAGCGGCAGCTCCTGGAAGCGGAACAAAAATTAAAAGAACACGACGAAGCAACAGCACAACTGAACACGACATTGGAAGGTCTGGAGAAGGAAAAACGAGATTTGACGGATCGACTCGAGAAATGCACTACGGATAAGATGCGGTTGAAAGATGAAATGGAAAAGCGAGAAAAGAATGCGCTGCAGAAACTCGAAGGGGCGTCCGGTCAGGCCGAACATCAGCAGCGGCAGCTCCTGGAAGCGGAACAAAAACTAAAGGAACGCGACGAGACAATCACAGATTTGAACACCACCATCGACGTGTTATCGAGGGACGTGAAGAGTGGCGCGACCAACGTGGCCAGCACGGTGAGCACCCTGCTCAACACAAAGGCGGAATTGGCGGATCGGATCAAGCAGAATGAACGCATCGTAAAGGAGCACGCTGAACGAGAACGGGAAATGCGATCGCAGGTTGAAACGTCGAAACGGGATCGGTTGAACGAAAACGCCGAAATGTCCAAAACGATCGGCGATCTGCAAGCTCGGGTTGACGCGTCGGAGACTGAAAACGTTCATCTGGTGGAAAAGACGCGGTCGCAGGAAGCGAGATTGAAGGAGCGAGACGACGCCATCGACGACCTGCAAAACCGACTGAAGGCGTGCGAGGACGATCTGGCCTCCGGTGACCGAACGTTCCAGAGCAAGACGAAGGAAAACGAGGAGCTCAACGACACGATCAAATCGCTGAGGAACGATCTCGCGTCCAGCACGAACGCCCTGAAAGATCAGAAGGAGAAGCACAACAAGATTGCGCAAGAACAGCGCACCAAGAGCCAGCAGTTTGAAAAACGACTCGATTCGCTGGAGGAGAGCAAAAAAGTCTTGTCGGAAGCGAAACAAGAAGAAATCGACAGGCTGTCGCTCGCCCTAAAGTCTCTGAACGAGGAAACGAGCAAGCAGACCGAGTCCAAGGACGAACAAAACAGACGGCTGAGCGCCGAACTGGAAGCCGTTCGCCGACAAAAGGACGAGCTGGCGAGCGAGGCGGAAGAGCAAAACAAACGGGTGCGGTCGCTGAGCGAGCAGATGACGCAGGACAAACAGCAAATCGCCGAACTGCGGACGGTCATCGAGTCCCTGGAAGGCGAGAACATGCGGCTGTCGACGTCCGCCACCGACAAACAATCCGAGTTGGAGGAACGCGCGAAAAGCGGCGAACGTCAGCTGCACAGTCTGCGGGCCGACAACGACGCTTTGAAATCCGACATCGAGAACCTGGCGAAAAGCCTGCACTCGGCGACGGTGGATCGCCAAACGCTGCAAACACATCTCGACTCGGAGGAGAAAAAAGTCGAGAGTCTGAGCGACCAACTGAAAAACGAGAACGATCGGTACGAGATGAAACACGCGCAATTGCAGGCGACCATTGACGCCATCACCAAGCAGAAAGACGATCTCCTCGAGGCGGAGCGAAACCTGAGCGCCGGCTTGCGGGCGGCGGAGCTGGAAAAGAATAAACTGCTCGCCGACCAACAGAGTCTCACCGAAACGATCAACACCCTGCAATCGCAATACGACGACACGTCCACCTCGCTCCGTTCTTTGACCGATGAAACGAAAAAGGAGCAGGAGAACGACAAGCGAAAGATTGCCGACCTGGAGGCGCTGATCGCCACCTACAAGAGCAACATCGACGGCATGTCGGCGAACCACGCACAGCTACAAAACGAAATTGAGTCCCTTCGAAAACAGCAGCGCGAGCTCGCGCAAACCAACCAGTCGTTGCAGAGCAGATTGGTCGAGCAGAAGGAGGAGTTTAGCGCGGAGAAAAATCAGATGCGAGAGTCCATCTCGCAAACCGAAAAGGCGCTGTCCGACCAGATGCGAACGCAGAAAGAGCTAGACGAAGAGAAACGCCGACAGTTGCAGGCGCAGATTGACGAGATGAAGATCCGAAACGACAACCTGTTGAAAGCGCAGACGGACGCCGAGGCCCGTTTGGATGTCGCGGAAAAAGAAAAGCAGGAGCTGATGGTCAACCTAGAGAAACTGGGCGGCACGATTGACGCGCTGCGATCCGACAAGGAGCAAATCGCCACGCAGTTCAGCTCCTACAAGGACCAAGAGACGTCCAAGCAGGAAAACGACAGGCGAAAGATTCGGGAGCTGGAGGCGTCCGTCGCGCAAAAGGACACGGCGCTGTCGGATCAGAGCCAGCGGGAGCGGGAAGAGCGCCGGGTCCTGCAGGCGGAAATTGACGAGCTCAAAGCCTCCAACTCGGAGCTGTCGCGAGCGCAGAACAAGATGACCGCTCGCCTGAACGCCGTCCAGAAAGAAAGGAACGAACTGGTGGCCAATCGGCAGCAGCTGGAAAGCACGATCGAGTCGATGCAGTCGCAAATGAATGAAATGTCGGTCAATTTCGAATCGCTCAGTTCCCAGACGACGACGGTGGAGGCCAACGACAAGCGAAGAATCAAAGAGCTCGAAACGCAGATCGCCACCTACCAGACGACCATCGACGACATTTCGGCCAAGCGGCAGGAGATGCGAGGCCAAATCGAGTCTCTGGAGCGGCGGCAGGCCGAGCTCGCCCGAGCCAACGAGTCGCTTCGGGGCGAAACGTCCGCCGCGGAGAAGGAAAAGCAGGATCTGATCGCCGACCGACAAAAGCTCGACGGTACGGTCGGCGTGTTGCAGGCGGAAAAAGAGCGGCTGTCCAACAACCTGGAGTCCCTCAGCCGCGAAACGACGGCGGAAAAGGCCGATGCCGAACGGAGGATGCGGGAGCTCGAGGCGCAGATTGCGACGCACAAGGCAAACATCGACGCCGCGTCGTCCCAGCGGGAGCAGCTGCAAAAGGACATTGACGCCCTTCAAAAGGAACGGGATGACTTGACGCGCGCCAACGAGTCGCTGCGCAGCGAATTGACTCAGCAGACGAGCGAGTACGCCGCGCGGGAAAACGAGATGCGACAATCCATTTCTCAACGAGAAGAAGAAAACCAGCTGCTGTCTCGAACCACAGAGTCGGAAAGGGAGAACCGCGAACGCGTGGAGGCGGAGATGGCAGCCGAAAAGCGAGAGCTGAGCAAACGCTTGAGCGTCGCGGAGGCGGAGAGGGACAATCTGCTCGCGGAAAAGCTGAAGCTGACGGACAATTTGGATTCGCTCAGCGTCGAAACGAAAACGCGACAGACGAGCGACGGGAAAAGGATAGAGGAACTCGAGCGACAGATTTCGCAAAACGACCGGGATTACCAGGTGCTGTCGGAGAAGATGCGGGCGGTGCAGACGCGGATCGAATCTGCGGAGAAGCACAGGGACGAGTTGTCGGCCGAGGTCGCGACTCTAAAAGCTCAGAGCGAGTCGGACGCGAAAAAACGCCAGGAGCTGCAGACACGCATCGACGAGATTAAATCCGAAAACGACGCGCTCTCGAAGGCGCAAGTCAAATTGAACGCGCGCCTCGTCGCCGCTGAGAAAGAAAAGGAGCACCTGCTCGCCAATCGGGAGCAACTGGACGACAGGATCCATTCGCTGGAATTGGAAAAGGAGCGGATGTCGGTCGATTTCAACTCTTTGGCCGATTCGTCGAAGCTGCGGCAGACGAATGACAGGGGTCGGATCGAGGAGCTCGAGCAGCAGATCGCCACGTACAAGACCAAGATCGACGACATAACGTCCGCGCGGGAGCAGCTGCGAAAGGACATCGAGACCCTTGAGGAGCGACAGGACGAACTGACGCGAGCCAACGAGTCGCTGCGAGGCGAGTTTACCGCGCGGGGAGACGAATTTCGGGAATCCGTCTCGCAGCACAAGCGGCAAAACGAGCTCCTGACCCACAACATGGATTTGATGAAATCGCGGTTGCAGGCCAAAGAAGAGAGCATGAGCGTGATGCAAAAGAGGCACGAGGAGAACGAGGAACGGCTGCGAAGCCGCATCGCGGGTCTGGAGGCGGAGAGAGATTTGACGACGACCGTCAGTGTGGATTACCATTTTGCGGACCAACAGGCGAAACCGCAGGGCGAACCCGAAGAGCTACAGAGGGTGAAAGCGACGGCCGCCACGAACAAAAAGCGCATCGACGAGCTGGAACAGGAGAACGAAAAGTTGTTCAACACGAGCCTTGTTCGGGAACACCGCGTGGAAGAGCTGCAACAGAAAAATGTCGAGCTACAGATCGAACTGGAGGCGGCGCACGGGCTGGCGTCGAACGAGAGGGATCGGTGCGATTCCATTTCGCAGGAAAACAGCCGGCTGCAACTGCAAGTGACCGGCATGGAATCCGCGCGACGGGAGATGGATATTAAACTGAAGGAGACGCAGTTGAAAAACGAGAGGCTCGAAATGGAGAAGAAGGCGGGCGAGGTCGGCATAGAGGAGACGAACGAAAAGGTGCTGAAAATGTTTGAGGACGTCGCCGACATGAAGGTAAAGTCTGCAGAGGCCCACGCCAGGAACACCGCACTCGTGGACAAGTTTCAGCGGGCGGAACAGGCCAAAGCGGCCGAAATTATGGCGCTCAAGCGCACGATCGCTCATTACGAACGAGAAAACAGGCGGGTGAAGAGGGAGGCGGATAGTGAAATCGACAAATTGAAGGAGCAGATCTATAAGCATTCGGAAGACCTGAACGAGCAGATGGAAAAGATTGCCAGCTACGATCAGATGCTCGCCTCGACGGAGAAAACGAACAAGGCGCACCAGACCAAGTACATGAATCGCGTTGAGGAAATAAAGTCTCTAGAATCCAATTTGAGCGACATGCGCAGGGAACGCAACGTACACCTTTCGGAAATAGACACTTTGCAAGGACAGGTGGCCCAATTGAATTCCGAGTACAATAAACTGAGCGCCGAGTACAATATGGAAGTCGTCGCAGCGACAAAACGGTTACAGATGCAGTTGGACTCGATGAGAGCGGACCTGAAGGCGACCGAGACAAACCTGACCACCAAGAATGACGAGTACCAAGAGCTCGACAAAGAAAAGACGGTGTTGCAGGAGCAGATCGTCATGTACAACGCTCAGCTGCAGGAAGCCCAAGCTACGATCGACTCGCTTAAAAATGATCTCGCCAATTACATCAACTTTTGTCAACAGCAGCAACAACATCAACAACAATTACAAGAACAAATACAACAACTACAACTGCAGCAGCAACAATACGAATACCATTACCACCACCAGTACAGATAATGATTCACGACACAGCAGCGCCACTGTCACTGCAAAAAAAATAAAACAAAATTCTGTATCACCTTGTCGCACCGCGAATAAACCGCAACGTTGTCAAAACAAAATAATCGGTGTATAAATTAAAAGAGCCGTCTCTTCTCTCTCACGACAACGACGAACAGAAAACAACACGCTCGGAATAATCATGTCTTATGAAGTTCGTTGGGTGTTTGTTCCGGATTTGAGAACGAGCTCGTCGCTGAGACTGGCAAACTCGTTTGCGCTGGACGTCGTGCTGAATTTGAGAATTGCGAGAACCGCAAACGCGACGCTGCTCAGCCAATTGAGATTGTGCCAGGGACACAGAATAATGGTGCGCTCGCTGACGCTTTTCGATCGGTACATGCAGCAATGTAAACGCTTTCGTAACGTCGCCACAAGGTTATCTCAGCAGCTCGACAAAAACCCGTACATAGTGCCCAACTGGAAACGCCTCGCCGGCATTTTCCACGGGCTGGCGAGCGACATCAAAAAACTGGCGATCGACTGGAGCGTCGACAAAAACGGACACTTTAAGATCAACCAAAAGTCTTCTCCGCAGAAAAACATCACGCTGAACCAGCGTCGCACGGTTCGAGCCGTCCGCGTGACCACGCTCAGCGGTGAGATCATGGACCGCTTCGAACGCAACAACGAAGCCATGAAAAAGACCTTCAAGCTGCTGTTCGACGCCATGACACGAAACAGAGGGCTGCGCCTCAAAGAAGGCTACCACAAAATGGCGGAACTGATGAACTACAAAATATCGGAGCAGGACTTTGTATTCGCCAACAGGTGCAGGGACCAGGACCGGACGCCGGTCGAACAAACGCAGCACGGCTTTTGCGCATTTTGTTTTTGATTATCGTATTTACAATGTCTTTATTTTTGTCATGTCACGTGCAATAAAAATGATCGACGTAAAAACCCATCCCACACCCGCTCTTCCAACTTCTTTTTTTTTACTTTTGTGTTTGTTTGGGGGGTTTGTTTTTGACGTTATGCGAGCAACGAGGCGCAGTGAGAAAAAATTGACGCCATCACGAAGCAATAAACAAAAACGGAAGAAGGAGGGACCGAAACGCCTTTTACATCTTTAGTCTTTGCATCGATTGGAAAAATGGATTCTTCTCGGAGACGCTTACTTTACAGGTTGTGGACAGACATTCAAGACTGCATCGGATCCGCGAGCCAATGGCCTCGAAAAATTCGAGCGCTGTTTTGGACAAAAAACCCGTCCCACTGGGATCGCATTCTCCTGTGCGCGTTTGTGCACGTCAACCCGCTAAACCCGGTGATATTTTTTGAATGGGTCGCCGCGTTTTGCATGTTTGACAATCGAGAGAACGTCAACCACATGAGGCGCCTTCTCAACTATTTCGACGAAGGGCGCTACGCTCGATCGCTGTACGCATGGAACAACAGCATGTATCGCTATGAATATTTGGATGGGACGCCGGCTTACTACTAAAGAAGAAAAAGAAGACAACGCACCACGCACACACACGTACACACTCACAGCACACACGCACGCATACAATAATTATACTGTAAGATTTATTTTCACGAGATGAAACGCGTGCACATCATACACTTGTGTCGCTCCTGTTCGTCGACGTCGCACGTTCTCTTGGTCTCCACCGGGAAATAGGTGGGCTGCTTGCCGTCCAGGTCTCTAATCTCCAGATAGCTGGTCCGGTTGTCGTGCTTGAGGGTGAAGGTCCTGGCGAAGCCGCTGTTTGGGATCCACAAGAGCGTGTTTGTGTAGCACACACCGTTGGCCCTGTCGAGCTGCAGCAACGGATACTCGACGATGCCGCGCGTGTTTTTCTCGTTGCAGTACAGCGGCTCGCCCGTGTACTCGTCGGTGAACACCTGGCTCTTGTGGGCGCCGCTGGCGGAGGATCTCTTTTTGATGGCCACGTTGATGGGTTTGTAACAGAGGGGGCACATCTTGACGGTGTACAGGTTGACGACGCGAGCCACGTTGCAGTTTTTGTAGCCGAAGCACACGCCGTGTTGATCGGCCGGAGGGAGCCGGTCGGTTCTCAAAAACAGCGCCGTGGTCCACATCTTGCGCACCGACTGAACGAGCGAGCAGATGTGAGAGCAAAAGTAAATGTTGGTGCAGTCGGACGACAGTCTCTTGCCCCTCATGTACTCGCACATGCGCCTGAACAGCGCCACGGGCCTCTCGTGCAGATCGTCGTGGGTCAAGCGGTGCAAGAAGCGCACCGATTCGTCCGCGTACCTGAGGTTTTCAAGAGGCGTCGGCGGCCTGAACGGGATGGCGTCGAACGAGTCGGCCGCCGCCACACCGGCCCACGTCTGCTTGCACCTTCGCGACACTAACGGGATGACCTGCGTGGACTGAAACTTGGTGAACACGTTCCAGTAACACACGACCGGCTTGTTGAGGTTGGCTTTGGGCTCGTGCGAACGCTTCTTGATCATCTTGTGGTTGATGAGCAGCGCCACCACCGCACCGTTCACCTCCCCGTCCTTTTCGTTTTTCAGGGCGGTGACCAGCTCTTCCAGCGTGATGACGCCCGCCAGGATCACGTAGGCGTGAACCGCGTGGATGGCCAGCTCCTGCTGCCGCACGTTGCTCGGGCACCTGAGGCCGAGCGGCTCGTAAATGTTTTTCAGCATGCGTCGCCTCGTCATGAAGTTGTTGACGGGCGAAGCGCCCTCCTCTTTCGGCCAGTAAGCCACCGCTCTGACGGGTGAGAACGCCATGGGAAGGAGAGCTCAATTTGCAGACACAGAGGAGTATTTGTTGTTGCGTCCACACCTACCAACTCTCCACCACCTTTTATACGACCGCTCGCCCGGGCGCTCGACCAATCACGAGATGGCCTGGTCCGAGAAGGAGCGAAGCAGTTTTCACGAGCACGTCAAGAGGTCGGAAACGATCGTCAACTGCGAGACCATTTTGAAACTGTACGCTAAATCCAACGGCACCGCCATACCGCTGCCCATCGCCAACGAGGCGGCCAGAAAACTGCTGACTCTGAGAAGAGACAGAGGCGGCGTGCCGTCTTCGATGCGAAACAAAATTCTTCACAAAAACTTGATTCGTAACCTCGACAAGCTCGATGACGTCGCTTTTCTCGATTCGGACAGGCGGAACGAGGCCGTCGAACAGGTGAAAGACGTGTTGCAGCTGCACGGCGAGGAACAAGAACAAGAACAACAACAACAGAGAATGCCAAACATCGCCACAGTGTTCAAACAACAACAACAACAACAACTGCTTCGTCCTCGGGATCCGATGTCAGATTCCTCCATCGTGGCTCGACTACCGGAACCGATCATGACGAGTTTGGATGATGATGATGATGATGATGGTGACAACAACAACGACAACGATACCGGCGATTGCGGTGTGATACATACCACAATGACTTGACAAAACAAAAACAATGTTGAATGAATGAATAAAAATGTAATAAAAAATCCCAACAACCCCTGGCGTTTCGAGTTCTTGTTCTGTTTTTTTAATAATTATTCAAGAGCTGGTACAGCAGCGCGTCGAACGAGCTTGCGTACCTAATCTCTCTCGTTTTGTTTGTGCCTTTGACCGCGTACAACCAGTGGCCGCTGACGTCGTCCAATATGACATCGCGACTCTTGATCGTGATCAAGAGTCCGCTGGTGGAGTTGATGATAAAGCGCTCGCTGGGGTACATGCCGCTTCGCCACGGCTTGAAGCGCAAAAACGTCAGCAGCGTGGCCCTGTGCGACGCGAGCAGTAAATTGTCGCAGAAATGCTTCAGCCTGTCGGAATCGAAATTGCCGTCGATCCTGCAGGTCAGCGGCGGCGACGAGAGCAACCCGCCTATCGTCATGCCGTGGTACAAACTGCCGTCTATGATGTTCATCAAGAGGGCTCTGAGCGTGGTCACCTCGGCGTTGGGCCCGTCCAGCTGCAGTTCCGGGTCGTCTTCGGGACTGAACATTGCCACGTGCGCCACGAGAGCGCCGCGAGGGGCGAGCCTCATGGTGTGATTGAAACCGAACGCCGGCGACAGCAGCAACCTCTGCAGGTTGTCTTCGTACGTGGTGCTCAACCTTTTGTCATGAAAAATGGTGTGGCGCACCGACAGCTCAGAGTCGATCAGGTTCAACCTGGCCGAGCTGCCCGGCGGCGCCTCCGCAAAGTGCTTGGTCTTGATGTCGCTGATCACGGCTCGCTTGTGGTTCGCTTCCACCAGCGCGTACACGCCGTCCAGAAGAAAGGACGTGGAGATGTAGCGGACCCGATCATTCTTTTTGTCGTTGTTGTCTTCCTCTTCTTCCGTGACCGGTTGCTCGTCGCGCGTGTGCTGCTGTTGCTGACGCTCCCTCAGGCACCTGTGCAGGTGTCGACCCAAGGGAGACAGGACGTCGTCGCCGCAGATAAAGTCGTTTATCTTCTTTTCCAGAACTTGTCGCTGCACGCGAACGCACCTCTCGGCCCGCAACTTTTCTTCCTCTTCCAACCGCCTCTTGTTGATTTGTTCCGCCGTGGGTCCCACTCGCGCACTCTTGTCCACGTAGGCGGTGTTCATGTTGCACTCGTCCCCAATCCAGCGGTCCTTGTTGTTTGCCGTCGACAGGTAAAAGAGCTCGAGACCGCTGACGTCGGGGTAATCCCGGCGTTTGTGACACGAGGAGTCGCCACTCAACGTCTTTGTGACGAACGTCGCCGAGAGTTTTTCAATTATCTCATCCATCGTTGTTGTTGTTGTTGTTGTTGTTATTGTTCTTAACACGGACATGGTCGAAACACACCCGTTGATAAATATTTATTTGTGAAAAAACAACAGAGTCAACAGACACATACACATACACAACACAAAAACCCACGCACAATGGGCCTCTTTTCCAAATCCAGAGTGCGACGGTCGTCGTACAGGGCCATGAAACCAACGTCAACGCCGCCATCGCCGCCCGCCACACCGAGAAGAAGTGAAAATATGTCAACAACACCCTCCTCCTCTCAAAGGTCGGATGGTTACACAAATCAACTCCTCCTCTTGCCGCCTGTTGTCGGCGGCGGTTGCGGGGGCGCGTGCACCATGACCAAAGCGCAAAAGATGGAAAAGTGTTTGGACATACTGAAAAACGAGACAGACATCAACCAAATCGTGGCGAAAGGATTCGTACGCAACATACTCACACGAACACCAGAGAAAAGCGTCACGGCTATCGTACAGGAAGCCAAACGCGAACTGAGAAAATGAAAACGGAGAGGGGAGGAGGGAGAGTGGTTTTTATTACAATCGAAATAAAAACGAAAACATGAAATTTTACAATAGTTTGCAGGGATTTTTTTTGTGTTTCAATTTCGTTTTTTTTACACATCGTCAAATCCTTCACACGCTAATCTAATTTTCTTGGCTGTCTTGTCCTCATTGTCGTCATCATCACCACCACCGCCATCACCAGCATCGCCACCATCAGAAGAAGAAGAAGAAGAAGAAGACGGGGGGGAAGGAGACACGTACTTTGCCATTCGTGGTTTGTCATCGTCATCCACACGCTTTCTCTTTCGTGGCTTGCCGACAGTCTCTTCTTCGTCATCTTCTTCTTCTCGTTCTGTTGCTTTGATTCTGGCGAGAATGTCCTTCATGACGTCCGTGTTTTGTATGTTTTCCGCCATGTTGATCAGAGTTTCATTGCCGTCAAACACCAAATCGCACTGGTAATTTCGAAACAAACCAATGACTTCGGTGGCGCTGATCACGACGTCGTCGTCGTCATCGCCGCCGTCCTCGTTTATGATGAACTGCTTCTTGATTTTATCTATAATCTTTGTCGCGTTGCTGTAAATGAGCTGGCAAATTTCAACGTCGGTCATGCCCAGGACGTTCTTGAACAGCGGCATCAGCTCGTCCGTCTTGGGTTGCTCGTAGCCGGCACCAGAGAGACGGATGAAGGCCAGCGTGACGGGTGCCGAGATGTTGACGTTCCCGGAAAAGCCGCCGAGGATGGCCGTTTGCTCGAGCGGCGCGTTCTTCTCCGTGACAAAGTGTTTTTTTTGCAGCTCGGAATAAAACGTGCCGTGCTGCACGGCGCAGTAGTTTAACGTCGAGCCGGTCAGAAACCGGTGCGGAAACGGCTTACAGTCGATCGTATACTTTTTATCCAGTTCCACGTACACAGGCAGCTTAAACTCGTCCCTGGGCAGGAACCCGTATTTGATCATGAGGGCGCCAGTGATGAATACGGACCGCAGATCATCCCACGTCTTGACGAGCTGCAGTGAACTGGTGTTGAACACAAACATTGGATCCATCAATCTGCTGCCGCTCAGAGCGGCGATGGCGTCGTGGTTGGCGCGAATGATGAGGCGCTTTTTTTTGCTCACAAGCACGCCGTTCACGGCCACGTTCACCAGAGCCGACTTGAGCACGTCAACCTTGGAATGGCCGCTCTTGCTTACCGTCTTGTGCCCTACGCCGCCGCTGCCGCCACGCTTGACGTTCATGCCGCCGAACGCGTCTCCGCCGCCGGTATCGAAATCTTGTTTGTCGAGCAAAAGGCCGTTGAAGCATTTGATTTTGGTGCTGACCTTAGTGTAGATGCTGGCGTGCTCGTTATCCAGCTTGTTGATTTCGGGGTTGGTGTTGATGTCTTTGACGCCCTTGGCGCCTTCCACTCTGAGCACGCTGATGGACGAAACCGTGTGGTCGCTGGCGTCTATCGTCTTCCAATAGCAGGCCAGGTTGTTGCCGGATATCGCGCCCATGATGGAGCCGTAACTCTCCGTGGGCTTGTCGGTGATCTTGGACGCTTTGAGCTCAAACAGGAACAGGTTCTTCGACAGCGACGAAATGATGTCGCCCCTCACGATCGGCATAAACAAGAAACCCAGGCCAGACGCGTTCATTCCGCCGGCGCTGTTGGTGGTGAGGACGGTTTCGAGTTTGGCGTCGGTGCATTCGCTTCTGACCATCACGTACTCGGAGTACTCGTCCACACCGCTCTGCACCGATTTGAGGGCGCTCTCGATGACGTCGGTCACGCTCTGCACGTCCGTGTCTCCGATGTCCAGCTGCTGCGGCGTGGACGCCATCAGCGCCTTGTGCGCGGCGATGAAGCCGGGCGCCACCTTCTTGGGCTTCTCGTACTTGCTGTCGACGTCGCTCGCCTTCACCCCGACACTGCCCAAAAGCGAGCAGTCCGTGTTGAACTCGCTGACAAACATTCTGTGGTATTTGCCGCAGCCGGGTGAATCGTGCGCGCCCTCTTTCGAGGCGGCCACGTTCGACTGGATGGCCTGCGGGCCCACAAACGATGCCACCCACACCTTGGCGCAAAAGTCGCCGCACCCCAGCGGGCACTTGCGACTCGAGCGCACGTAGTTGTTTCCGATGTTGCTCGTGGTTCGACCCTCGCGCAGCTTTTTGCAAAGATGCAGCACCAGACCGCACACGGTGAGCGACCCCCGCGTGGACGTGTGATACAAGTTGATCAAGAAATTTCGAGACAGCGTGTGGTACTGCAGCGTCTTCTTGCCCATCTTCGTGGTGATGTGATTCACGGTGGAGGCCGAATGCAACCCCAAAAGGCTCGTGCACAGCATGGTCCAGATGGATTCTTTATCGCACTCGAGCACCGTCACCGGGCTCGGTCGATCCTGATACGTGTGCAGGTTGGAGGCGAAGACGATGATCATGCTGATGATGGACGCCGCGCCCGGTCCCTTGACGATGTTTTTGCTGGCCATACTTTGCACGATTTGCTTCTCGAAGGCGTTCCCCCCGTCAAACTCGCTGCACCCGTTCTTCTGCTCGGGCTTGCCGGAATCGCCCTTCCAGAACCCGAAGCTGCACCTGAAAAAGAATTGAAATTCTCGGCACACCGCGCTCGACAGCCTCAGCGGCACCCCGGTCTTGGCCTCGGGATCGTATTCGATATCCGACTCGTTCTTCGTGGCGTGCAGCGTCTTGACGGGCACGTTGAGGGCCGCTTCTCCTATAACCCACGAGGACCCGGACGTGTCCGTGGACGACTCTGCAAACACGAGACGGTAATCGTCGTTGCTGGCCATGTGAATGATGTTGACGATACTCTGAAACACAACCATCATTTCGTCGTCCTCGAGCGAGTCCTCCACGCATCGGACGTCGTCGCGCACCGGTTTGGCCTCGTTTCTCTTGACCGACACGGACATCTTGTCGAGGTGTTTGGACAGAGAGTCGATCATGCCGCTCAGTTGTTTGGACGCACCGGGTTCGTCGTAGACGAGGTCAAACTCTGGCCCGAGAGACCGTTTCGAGACGCACACGGCGACCGGACAAAGTCGATCCGCGTAGGTGCCCAGGAAGCTCTTGTAAAACAGCGTGGTTTCTTGCACAAAAGGCTTAATCAGGTTCAGAGGCATCAGCATGATTCTGTCGTCAAAAGATGAGAGGGTGCACATCCCTTTCGACAGAGCCTCCTTGTTGGCCTCGCAAAATACATCTTTGATTTTCACGACCGCCGCAAAGCACGTCGTGTTCAAATCGGCACAAAAGTCGGGACTCAAGGTGATAATTTTCTCATCTTTCGCAGCGGCCATCGTGAATCACAAAATGGTGAGCGATCAAACCAGGCTGACGACGACGACCACCACCAAGACTTAAATATTCCTTATTAAAAATACCTTTCAACAGCCACAGCAATAAATAGGTGATAACATGGTGCAAAAACACACCACAGCCGTTGTACATCTCCATAGCTGACGTAAAGCAAATCACACAGTGCGCACAAAACATAACGTTGCGGTTGTTGTCACAATATCGTATCCGCCGTGAATCGGTGGTGTCGGTGTAAAAAAATTAACACACATAAAGAAACGACTGAAAATTGAAAAAAAAGGTAATCGTCCCGCAAAACTTATCGTTATTTCAATCCAATGTTCGGGTAATGAGCATGTTGTTGTCGTCATCGTTGTCGTCGAGCGACGTCCACCTGAAGCGCCAGTAGTGTATTTTACGCTTCAGGTTTCGAAAGGTGTCTCGAAAGGACGTTTTTTTCTTGTCGCCACGATCATCATCCTCTTTCGTCGTCGTCGTCGTATCCTCGACCGTGTCTTCGCCGTAAGGCGACGATGGCTTTTTAGGCTTCATTCTGAGAAGAACGGCGTGAAACAATAATTTTTGTGTGACGACCAGGTGCACTACCGAAACAAAGTGAAATGAGATTTGCACTAACAGCGCAATTTCATTTAAAGGGAAATGAAAAAGTGGGTGGGGTGGGACGGTGACCTCTCATACGCTAAAAACTAATCGTACTGCGCTTGCAACGTTTGTCCAAGATAAAAAACATACACACAGACACACACACGCACGCACGTACGCGGGAGAAAGGGGGAGTGGCGAGATAAGACATTATTATTATTGTACTCAGTAACAGCTCAGCTTTCGCAAAAGATTCCGAGTGTGGTCGGGATCTCTCTCCGTTATCTTTGTAAACAAGCTGTCACCGGCCAACATTTCGACATGGCTCTTTCGCCTGGTCCTGTGCCGATAAGAAATTGTCAACAGCAACGACAAGAGTTTTATTTGCTTTTCCTTCGCTCCCGGAGGGTGTTTCGAATTCTCAAATGCCAACCTCACAGCGAGATTGTTTTGCGTTTGCTTTAGTTGTAACTTGTGTGCACTGGTGTTGGTGGTGGTGGGATTGACCTGTTCTGTCGTTTTGAGCTCAATGCAAACAATAGCCACGCCGGGAATGTAAACAACCAAATCAGCCCTTCTCGATGAAAGATTGACCCGGTCGAGTCTCGTTTCCTTGAACACGTGAATCTCGAGGTCTGGTGACAGACTATCGCCGTTAATCTTTTCATATATGCAATCACACACAGCCTTACAAATGCAATCGGGGGGTCGTTTCAAATCTTTCACTCGTTTCACACACTGTATCATTTTTTTCTGCATCATAAAGTGACGGACACAACCCCTCACCATGCTTTTGGTTTTCATCGTTTTGATTTTCGACTCTTGAAAAAACCGACCGCCGCGCACCCTCTCTCTCTCTCGCCTCGTTAAATTAATATTATTTACCACACCAAAACCCCTCTTGTGGACACACACACACACAAACACGCACAATTTCCCTTTCCCACCACTGCCATCGCCGCCCCCAACAAAAAAATGTTTTTTTTAATAACTTCTTCTTTTTTATCAAATAAAAATTGTGTGTGTGGGGAGGGGATTGGGGCTTGATGTATCGGCTTGATCGCATCGCGCAGAAATGCTGACTGTTGGCGCGAGTTATAAAAGACAAAAAAACTAGATACACGCACCTCAGTCCCATTTGTTCAACTCGTGATATACAATATCACAAAACCATATGGAATTTAACAGCCCACTGACACCCGATAGCGAAAACGACAAAATGTCTTGCGTCGACGACAGCGACAAGGAAAATCAAAACCCCGTTCTGGGCCAAAAAAACCCCGAGCAGGCACCGGCTGAAGCAGACGAAAAGCATGACAAAGACGACGAGGTGAAAGTGTCATCGTCATCAACCCCGAAGAGAAAACAATCGCAGTCTTCTTCGGATGACGACAAGACTCCACCTTCGTCTCAACTGAACGTCAAAAAGACCATTCCCGAAACGCCAGAGGCACTGTTGCCAAAGACTCCGTCTGCGCCGCCGGCGGAGGATGATGATGAAAGGTACAATGTGAAGACGGACGAGGATGACGAAGTGGAAACCCCGCAGAGTCAGCCCATCGACCTGCGGGTACCTTCCGCGCCCAAACGCTCAAAGCAAACGCGGCGGAAGCTGTCTTATGGAGCAATGAAATCGACAAACAACCTGCTAGCGCTGACCGAAGATGAAATAAATCCACCCGAATCACCAAATCCGCGAGACGCCGCGGCCAAAGCGGCCAAGGTGCTGATGCACGTCGAAGAGGCCATGCTGTCCATCATGTCGGCACAGCCGCCCGGGAGCGACTGCGAGATGATCCGAAACTGTTTCTACAAGCAAGACGAGGGTATTGCGGACGAGACCGCAGAGATGACCGTCAGTCGGCTCGAGGCGGCCAAGCGACTCGAGACACTCACCGCCACCAACAGTGACCAGTGGCTCAAGGCGAAGCAGTATTTTTGCGGCAGCAGCGGCAACCTGGACATCGTGTCGAATTCAGTGAACCGCGTTCTCGAGATACTGCCGGTGACCTTTGGCGGCGTGCGCAAAAACTCGCCGCTGCCGGTCGCCCGTCAGATCCAGGGAAAGTGGGGCGAGAAGCTGGCGCTGGACATTTTGAAATTTCACCTCGGCAGTGAGATTTACATCCCCGGCAAAATGCTGAGTCTGCGGAGCCACATCTTCAGCGCCTCGCCCGACGCACTCGTCATGAACGGCAGATTCCAGGAGCCCGATCACTTTATGGATCACAACGATTCCGTGGCAGGGTTCGTGGAGGTCAAGACGAGCCATCACGGAAACAGCGTTCCGATCGATCAACTCAAGACGCATAAACTGTCGGAACTGTTTGCCTTCACGAAACCTACGTATATAATTGCCAGCTTTTGCACCATGCCGAGCGTCGGCAAAGTGTACCCCGAGGACGTGACGAAACCAATCATGAACGGGGTCATGGAGACGACCGAGTGGTTCCTGACGGTCAGTGAGGACGGCGACGTCAACCCGACGAACATGACGCACATCCCCATGACGGACGCGAAGCTCTTCCTCAAGCTGTTTACCAGCGAACTGGGCAGACAGATCATCGCAGAGGCCATAGTCGTGTCGCCTTTTGTCAAAGACGACGACATCAACGTGTACATACCCTTGATGAACGTGCAGCAGACTTTCGTGGACGAGGACGACGATTACTCGCACAAGTTTCAGTACATGCTGACGTGCAAATTTGTCATCTCGAAGAAGTGGCTCGCCGAGCTCACCGACATCATCATCAACAAACAGGCACGGGTCTGTTACAACTACGCGGTGCTCAACAAGCTCATGGATGACAAACTGGGCCTGCTGGAGTAAATGGCTTTTGGCACATTTCTGTGCTGTTTGGGATAAAAATAATGATGAATAAAAAAATAAAATGAATGAATGCCAAAACTCTCGTTGTCGTTTTCTTTTCGTGTTCTTGTGGTGTTTTAATTTTTCATGATCAATATCAAACAAAGCATTATTGCACCCAATACTAAATTGTTGGTTATTTCGATTCGCGCCGATGAACTTCTACATTCGTCTTTGAGCGTCACTGTGGAATTTGACGTCACTTTGGGCAATGTGTTGTTGAGACTGTCCAAGCTGATGTTTCCCTTGCCGACGCTGCTCGGTATGACTTTACAAACGTCCCCATCCCAAAACATGCTTCCCTTTTCTGCGGCGAAATAGAGCATGGTGGGCTGCTCTGGCTTTTTTGTTGAAGTCGTGTCGCCAAACAAAACCTCTCTGTAGCATCCGTTTACCTGGATTGAAAATTGGACCGCTTCGTCGTGTTGTTTGCTTCTGTAAAAAGAGGCCAGGGTCAGTTGAATGTCTTGCACTTCCTGAGAGCGAGTATCAAGGGGTATAGAGTTGTCGGTGCGGTAAGGTACACTCTTCATCGTGTGAATGCAGGCCACGTGTTCAATGGCGGCCACTTTGCCGTCGGCGGCGGTGTACACCTCAATCATCCAGGCTCCTTCCGATGATATGTGCGAGCAACACGCGTTCACGTCTGGATTGAGAAGTCTGTAATCAGGTCTGAGTTGACACTTTTTCATGTTGTCCGGGTCGCATCTGCAGTAGTACGAAGTGTTTGTGGGAATGCATATCGTTCCAGTTCCACACTTTGCCTTGGCGTCGTCGCCACAGTGGTCCTGCGGCATCGCATTAGTGACCTCCGGCGCCACATCAGTGACCTGCGCCAACACGCACGACGACGACAACAACAAAACCGCGATCGCAGCAGCAGTAGTCATAGTAGTAATAGTAGTCATCGTCACACTACCATCCACTCTGTTTTTTTTGATGAGGAATCAGACGATTCTGTCTCAGATGATGGCAGAGGATTGAAGGGATTGTGGGGGGGGGGAGGGGGAAGGGTTCACAAATAATTATCAGGGTTTACTTTTTCCGGCCTTTTTTGACTCGGTTGAACACGTCAATAGCTCGATTCGCCACCGCCGCTTGCGGAACGAAACTGGAAAAGGGTACTTTGGGTAAACCGCCGTCGGCAGATTTCTTGTTTCGATTATTGTCATCGTCGTCATCGTCGTCATAGTCGTCGTCGTCATCGTCGTCATTGTCGCGTGTGTGATTTTTGTGGTTGCCGCCGTCGCCGTTGTCACCGTTTTTAAAGTGTTTGTACACGAGCACGATAATCACGGCGAGAATAATCAGGGCCACGAGCGGCAAGGCCAGCGCCATGAGCGTGCTGGACAATGCGTCACCGATGCCGCCGAAAAAGCCCTTGCTCGCCTTGCCGATGCCCGAACCGGCGCCGTCCAAGAGCTTACCGCCTCCGCTGCCCGCGCCGTCGAGAGCCAAGCCCAAACCGCCGCCCAACCCGTAAAGCATGTTGCCCTCGCCCGTCTCGACCTTCATGAAAAAGTCACCCACGCCGTCCAGGAAATTGCCGGCGCCGCCAAAGAAGCCCATGTCGCTACTGCTCCTGTCGCGGTTCCACGATTCGGAAAACTGCAGCGTGGCGAAGCGCTCGAAATTTTGCTCCTCCATGAGCTTCATCATGCCCAGCGAGGCCGATTGGTGCTCGGCCAAGCTGTACATGTCGTTGCTGAACAGGCCCGTGGGAAAGTGCTGGTACTCTTTCTCTTTCAGGTTCTTGGGCTGCACGATGGTGAGGATGTGCACCTTGCTGAGCTCGTGGTGCCGGTCGTTCTCGGTCTGAAAGCGCGACGAGCGCGGTATCATGGAGGGCGGCATGGACGCCTGCAAAAACTTTTCGGTGGCGTTGCGGATGTTGTCGACGGTTTCCGAAAATTTAAATTTGTAGTCGAAAAAGAAGTGGCCGTTGTCGTTGACCGTGAACACGAACGCCTTGTTTCGGGTGCACGCCTCCAGGTACGACAGCTTTTGCACGTTGATGAGCCCCTCCAGCGTGAGCTGGCCAATCACCTGCACGCCCGTCATCTTGGAGGTGTAGAGGATGAGGGGCATGGCGAAGCACTTGTTCGAGTCCGGAATCACGCCCAGGTGCTTGACGATCTGGGCCACGGTGAACTGCTTGCCGTTGACGGACACGGGCTCGCTCGAGTTGGTGTTGAGCGTGGGGATGACGACCGCGCCCAGCGCCAGCTCGCACCGCTTCACGTTGTAGAATCCGTTGCCGCCCAGGGAGGCCTCGATGGCGACGTTGATCCTGTTGCTGATGGCCCGGCTGGGATTGATGTCCAGCAGCTGCACGTACATGTCCCAGTCGATCTGATTGATGAAGCAGTTTTGCATGGCCCTCACGTGAAGGTTGTGCTTCTGGATCTCCACCCGCTTGAAATTCAGGTAGTTGAGCACGTCGGTGGCCGTGGGCTCGTTGTGCACCGGGCCGGCGGAGGGCTGGGTCGTGCCGTCGGTGCGCCTCACACTGTTGAAGTGCTTTTCCAGATCGTGCACGCGATTCGGGTCGCCCGCTTTGGTTTTCACGGGCGAGTGCTGGTTGTCGTGCTCGACGCCGAGCACCCGCTTGCCCTCGGCGTCGTACTTGATGCTGTTGTAGGCGCCGTGCACCTGCTCCTCGTTGCCACGGTGGCGCATGTCTTTCGGGATGTGACTGACGTCGTGCCGAGACTCGTACCCTTCGTCGACCACGGTGACCACGATGATCTGGTCCGAGCCGGTCTGGTACACCTTGGTCCTGTAGTCCGTCTTGTGCGGCATGCAGTTGAGCTTAGACAGGTCCCGGATGAGCTGGTCGCTCTCCACGTTGAACGCGGCGCCGTACTGGTCGGCGATGAGGAACAGCGTGTAGTCCTCGATGTCCGAGTCGGGATCCACCTCCGTCTTGTAGTCGCCCTTTTTGTACTTGATGTACGACACCTCGCCCCTGAACCTGGGCACGTACAGACACAGCTCGTCCGGGGTGAACGGCTCCCAGACGAGCGTCACGTTGTTGATCTGGTACGAGCCCTTGTACTCGTGGTTCTTCGGGATGTTGAGCCACGGCGTGACCATCGTGACCGTCGGCATGGCCACCTCCATGAACCCCATGGACAAGGTGGCGGAACGCATGTCGAACGCGTGGATACTTCCGAGTTCGTAGTCGTAATTCAGGTACGGGTTGGTCCGGTACTCGCCGGCGGCGTTGTTTTGCGACACCGTCTTCGTGAACGAGCACACGTGCGGGTTCTTCTGGTAGTAGTCGTCCTTCTGATCGTCGCCGTCCTCCCTCATGCTGCGGATGAACGTGGGGCACGCGTTCTTCGTGTCGATCCACCTTTTGCAGTCGGTCACCGGCGTGTTGACGCTCCTCGATTTCCGCCACGCGTCTCTCGACTTGCCGATGGCGTTTTCATAACAGTGAACGTGCGTGACCCTCTGCAGGCACCTGGTCACGTTGCGCCGAACGCTCACGATGTTGGGCTTGTACACGGTGATGACGGCCCGCCCGTGGTGCCGGTTCTCCTCCGTGGACGTGAGCGGGCACTTGGGCCTCGGCTCCACGGTGAACATTTCGCCCGTGTACGCCGAGCCGCCGCAAAAGCGAATCGGGTTACCCGACACGTGACTCGAGTCGTGCAGGCGCAGCTGCCTCTTGTACGAAAACTGGCCCACGCCCAGCTGATCCATGAAAATCAACGACTTGTACTCGTTAAACAGGTACTCCACGCTGAACGTGAAACCTTTGGTCGAATCGTCCGTGGACGGCACCAGCGTGATGGGACTGCACTGGTACTCGGGGGCAATCTCCAAAAACGGACCCCACTCGCTCATCAACTGTTCAATGTCCGGCAGCTTGCCCTGCCCCACCAGTTTTTCCATCGCCACCAGCTTCGTCTTGAGCCTCTCGGTGGCCGACTTGTCCACTTTGACAATCATGTCGGCCGTGTCGCCCACGCAAACGACGGGGAGCTGCGTCGTCTTCAACGATTTGGCGTTGACGACAGCCTCCTCCGGTTTGTCCGTCAAAAACGACAGCTGGGGGGTACCCAACACGTCGACGTAATACGAGCCGGATATTTTCACCTTGAACGGCAGGATGTTGCCGTTAAACACGTTCGAGTGTTTAAACCTGAAATTGTTGATGAAACCTTCGGCCGTCGCGCACAAAAGCGCCGCGAGGCACCACCGCCACCACCACAACAACAACCCGACCATAGTCAAAAAAAATCCAAGTTTTCCCGGGTAATTGTAAAAGAAACAACAAACAAACAACCAAAGACACATAAATAGTTTAGAACGTGAAAAGATTTTTTAATTTTATGATATTATACACGGGGAAAAGTTACATATTTCTTTGAAAGGGCAGCAAAAAAAAATCAAAAAAAAAAGAAGCTCAGCAAAGGAAGGTGGATTACATCGTGGCGAACGCAATCGCCTTTAAGCTTTCGTCAGACATTTTAAACAAAACATATAGTACAGTGTAAAATAGATCCGTGTGTCTGCAGTTGATGAACGTCACAGCCAAAACCGCCGCATCTCCCGCCGCATCGACAACGTGTCCGTGCCGCACAACCGTATTCCAACCGTGCAGAACGCAGTAGCCTTGCATCTTGCACACATCCCGCACCGGTACGAACGTTCCAAAATCAATCTTGTACACACCATCGCCATAAGTAACGTCCGAGAGATGACACCTCTCCCCGCCAATGCGGAACCGTTGTAACAAATCGAGTAGCTTATCGCCAAAAAGAAAAGTCCTGTCGACAAACAGTTCATCCGGCAAAACGCGCTCGCTGATGGTGCACAGATCGGAATGGTAGCGCACCGCGTCGTTCAGCACGGGCAGGTTGAAGCCCACGCCGCTCGAGTTGGTGCACCTGTCCAGCTGCGCAAACAGGAGACTGTCAATGTCCACGTGATTCATTGTTTTTTTAAAACGACATTCCCAGCGCCACACCCACGGGCGTCTCCAACGAGCCCAACCGCGAGCGAATCAACAAATAATATTCCTTTACGACGCGCGAAGATTGATTCGTGACAGAACAGCACTTAACCTCGATAATGCAGCATTCGTACGTGACGTACGGGCGCTGCGCGATGCATTCTCGTATTTTCTGCACAGATGAGCACGTCGTGTTGTACGGAACAATTTTCCGCCACTGCAGCTCCGCTCTCGGCAGGAACCGGAGCCCGAACCTGTAATTTTTCTGAAACAAGCCAATGTTGGTCTCCCACAGGCCGAATTTGGCGTTCACAACGTCCCACGCGTCGGACTCGTTGTTTCCTTTCTCGCGCTGCAACGATAACTCGTCGATAACCACATTGTGACACGCCCTGTACTCGACATCCTTCATCAACAGAGAAACCAGATCCGCAAATAAAAACACGTATCTCGAACCGCCCGGTATAAACACACACAATTGCGTCATAGACATGATAAGTTCAATCTTACGCCAATGCAAGTTTTTCAAACTCGTACCGTAGCATCGCTTGTATCAGACGTAAATTCCGCCGGTAATATCTCGCTATGTGTAAACCCATATGCCTAAGAAGGGTCCAATGCCTCAATTGATTCACTTTTCTGCTCTGTATGATGTCGATGACCGCCTTCCGAGCAATAAATGTAAACTCAAACACAGTTAATGCGTTGGGATCCCGTTTACGCGATGAACACAATTGAAGACTCATGATTCTACAACAGTTACTTATATCCGCTTTCCGTCTCGTGCGTAAAACTTTCACAAACAACAATTAATTAACGCCCAATGTGGCAGCGCAAACAACGGTTTATATAAGTGGTTGTCATACGTCACACAATCTTATCACCGCAGACCGTCCACAACGCATCGTGGGGGGGGGGATGTTTTTTGTTTTTTTATTCCGTTTTTGCAGAGAGGAAAAACAAATCACCATTACCACCACACACAACATTCTCCGCGATGACGCAACGACAACAACAATCCAAGTTCTGCAGCGTGAACCAAAGAAACGTTTGCGCGAACCACGTGTCGTTCGGCTGTTCCGAAAACCGACGTTTCTGCAGCAAGTGCCTGTGCGACGAGCTGGTCGATATGACGAGCACCTCGAGACTGGTCGACGCGCTGGCATCCCCCGTTTCATCTCCGCAACCGCCGAAACAAAAAGTGAGTCGCGTAGGTCTGTTCAACCCGGACATTATGGATATGGCCAGGCGACAGGACATTAAGAGGCTCGATTTCAATCTGAGGGATCCGTATCCTATAGATGACATGCGCACAAAGGTTTTGCGCGACCTGATCATCAAGAAGGACGAGTTTGTGCGCTCCACCGTGTACCGGCAGGGCGACGGCAGGACGCGCATCAATCTCGCAGACACGCAATCGCCCCTCGACCACTCCGTCTCGATCATCGCAGAACCACCCAGTGCTCGCAAGCTGCTGTACAAACTGCGCCTCCTGTCCCACACGACGTTCGTCGCACCGGTCCTGTTTGGAAACTTGAGCCGTCCCGGCGAAAAGACGTTCCTGTGCTACTCGTGCAACGGCCAGATGGGCGTCACGTTCCTCCACGACGAGAATGCGCTCGTGTTCGCAAACAGCAAAATATGCACCTGTTCCGAGGGCAGGCGCCCCCTGTACTTTACGGACAAAGACTGCAGCACACACGGCGACTTTTGTTACACGTGTTGCGTCGCCAACAATAACACACAAGACATTCACGTACACGTGTCGTGCGCCGGTTTCGGCGGATACGTGATCCACAAGACGTGCTGCCCGCTACATCACGGGCACGAGACAGTGAACGGCGAACATGAGGCACACGCCCAGTAACAACTTTTCGCCGAACGTAAGCCCTTTGGCTTCTTCATCGTTGTCGTCGTCCTCGTCCAGTGTCGTTCGTACAAAGTCGATGTAGGCCTGCCAGCCGCCCTCCGAATCGATCCACGACCCGCACTTGTTGGTGATGTAGGTGCCCACGAACCTGGCCGTGGTGTCGTTCACGGTGTCGACAAGCGTGAACCAGTCGATGGCCAGAAAATAAAAGACCGTGATCCTGCCCCAGTTGATCGAATCGGTAAACACCTCGTCGGCGATCATCTTGAAAAACACCAGTTTGTTTTCCTGACAGTTGAGCGGATTTTCAACGTACATTCTGTTGATTTTACTCCGCACGTCGACAACGCTTCGCGACAGCATCAGGTTCTTCATCTTTCGATCCATGGCCGCGCACAGGCGGCCGCGAAACGTGTCATCGACGGGCTGCCCAATCCCAAAGAGATGCCTGGCCAGTTCTTGAGCGTAAAAACAAATGTCGATGTCCGTCACGAGATTCATCGTAGTGTTTGCGTGTGTGTGTTTTCTGTCACCAATTTAATAAAAAAGTCTGTTTCGTTATTTCAAAAAATTATTTTCGTCTCTTTTGTATGTGCGCGAAGAATGAATGTGTGTGTGCTCTGAGATCTATAAAGCAACTCTGCTGTAGCAGTTGTAGTTGTCACCCCCCCGTCTGGTCCTCCTCTAGTCCTAGAGACTGATTCCTGCTGATAAGAGAAGGAGAGAATAATTATTAATTTGTGGTACAAGCGCGACTCGTCGCAAAAACTTATCTCAAAACAAATACACGGCCCACACACACACACACACACAGCCTGATTACGTTGGCTCTAAAATTAGAAAGATAACACGTTTGGATCATGATGGAATTGTTTATTATTAATGTTCAGGAACAATCCAAACCGTGCACGTTGGTAATGGAATTGTTCGATGCGCTCGACGGGCTCGAAGGTATAACGGTGCACACACAGCTACCGATTCACCCCCCGGGCCGCAAACGTGCTGTCGATTACGACACGTGTGTAGCCTTTTCCGGGCCCACGCAAGGGTGTTTCAAGTTGGGCGAGGAGGCGATGTACATTTGTAAACAATACAGAGCCGTAAAGTACGTTCACGACTCGTCTGAATTTTACGCCATTTACAGCGCGACGCACGACACCTGCGGCGCGTGGAACATTGTGCGGCAATTGCTTCCGGCTCCGGAAGAGCTATTCAATTGTCCGACGCGGCGTTTGGTCGACAGCCAGACCACGCGGGGTACCCTTTTCGTAGACACGAGCAAGAAGGCGGCTCTGTTGGACGCCGCTGACCTGTCCGACAATGGCGTTCTACGTGTCGCACGACGTTAATCGAGCCGAGAAGCAGCAGCAGCAGCAGTCTCATGGCGGCAAAAAAACAATCTTGATCGATCACATGACACCCGCATTCTTGTCGGGCGCTCGCAAATTGTGGTACGAAGGCGCCCGGCACGGCAGCATGACCGAAGAAGACAACGCCGAAGTGGACGACTGTCGCCTGTTTGTGGGCGAGTACAGGGAGGCTCTGGGCAAGCCGTGGTTTATGTGTCAGCGCATGCTGGAACGCGACTGTCCGATACACACGAGGTGGTGCTCGGCCCAGGAGGCGAACAACGCCCGCAAATTCATCGAACTGGTCATCGCCGAGACGATGAAAAAAAGAAAGGCCGGCGCCAAAAGAAAGCGCGAGCGCATCGATCCGTTCGACGTGCTCAACGAGTTGGAAATTGTGTTTCCCACCGTGCACACCATGGACACGTTTCAGCTGCTCAACAACCTGCATTCGTTCAAAGAGGACAACCTGCAATGGTCCGGCATGTCCGACATCTTTTTGAAAATGTGGGCCGAGTTGGACCCGGTGGTCTTCCTCGTGTTCATCGCCATAAAGCACTTTGTGCAGACGTTCGATCACCTGGACGAGGCCGCTGACCTGCTGGATCACATGCGCAACATGAAAATCAATTTTGACGATTATGTCACGAGACGCGACAGCAGCAGCAACAACAATATCAACAGCAACAGCAGCAGCAGCAGCAGCAACAAAGACGACCAAGAACTGTTCAAATCCAAAGCAGAAACTCTCAAAGAGACCCTTTACGACATCTGGTACCAACGCGTTCAAAACCAAATCAGAACGCTGGGTCCGGTGAAACCAATCATTTATGAGATGATGGAATACGTGCTGTGCCTGGGAATACTGCCCTACCGCAATGTGGCGCAGCCACAGCAGCAGCAGGAAAAGAACGGGTGGCTGTGTGCCAAGCGGGAAATTGTCGACAAGTACTCGGTGCTGATCATCCGAGACACACACACCAACGAACTGATGGGATTGGACTTTGTGAAGAACGACGTGATTCACATTCAAAAAGACCACAAACACTTGCCTTTCGACACAAAGATCAGACAGCTGCTCAAGGCCGAGTACACGTTTTCCGACATGAACCACGTGCAAAATTCAATCCTGTCGGCCCCCGGATACGTGCTCGTCGAGGAAAAGGAACCCACCGAAGCCGAGTCGGATTACTACAACGCCATCGGAGACAAGGCGGCCAAAGAAGCGCGCGACAAGGACGAGGCGGAGGCGTGGAAACGAACGCTGGCCGACGCCGACGACAGGGTCAAATACCACGAAAAGATACGCGACGGCGATAAAAACAGGATCGTGCTGTCGGGCGTGACCAGGCCCCCGCACTACCCGTACATGAAAACGAAAGCCGTGCGCGTCGGGGGCGGGTGGGGCCGCTACGGCGGCGGCGGAGAAGGCAAAAAGGGTAAAAAGAGCGAGGAGGACCGGGCCATGGAGAAGCTGCGCAACGAGTTGTCCGAACACTCGAAACACGTCAACGATCTGAGGCGAGATCTCAGGAAAGATCTGGCGCTGGAGGACAAAATCCTGAACAACGCCAGCAAAAAGGTCAGCGACGTCAACTCAGAGTGCATCGACGCGCTGAAAAAGCTCAACAAGAGCATCACCAGCATCAACAATCAAATCGAGAAGAGGACCGAGAAGCTCATGAACGATGACCCGAACCGCGACGACAACGACGACGGCGGCGTGGCCGGCATCGTTTCCATAAAAGAACTGATCAAGGTGACGGACGAGGGCATGGACACGATGGAAGCCATGATCAAGACTATGGAGAATCAGATGCGCGACGTGGGCATCAACATCAACAGCGAGACAGCCGACGAAACGTTTCACGACTACGACAAACGCATAGAGGTGGTGGTCAACTCCACGACGAGCGAAACCCTGGACGTGACGAAGAATCTGTTTGAGGGCGTGCAGACGCTCATGGACAAGATGGAGACGCTCGTGTCGCAGACGACGTCCTCTCTGCACGTGTCGAGGGGCGCCGAGGAAAGAGCCGGCGTGTCCAACGCCGTGTACGCCACGGACGGGTTCGGTGACACGACGCTCGACCCGCACCCGCCGTTCTTGACCCACACAGACCATCAGCACGAGGACGCCCTAAGCGCGGGCGTCAACGACGACGTGTACGCCAGCTACCTGGATTCTATGCGCAAGTCCAAGGAGGCGTACAGCCTGCTCAAGTCAAAGTACTCGCAAATCATCCGCATGTTTGAGCGGTTTCAGACCAAGAACCTGAAAAAAATAAGCGACGCGGAGCTCACCAAGACCAAGCTGCTCGACGCGAAAAAGTACCTGCACGTGTACAAGGAGTCGCTCAAGACGCAGCTTAAGGTCAACCGGGAGGTGATGAACAAGATCTGGACGTGCCTCAACAAGCTGGAGACGCAGGCGACGAAAAACAACGCGGCCAGGATGAAGCGCGACGCCAAGACGGACCAGGACCTACAGAACATCAACCTGGACCTTCAGCAGATCATGAGCATGCTGGACGCGAAAATGACAACCGACGGCGGCGATCTGGAGAGGGTGTTTTCCGAGTCGTCGGCCATGATGAAAAAGCTCAAAGAGATGAGGGAGAACGGCGCACAAACGTTGCGCGACGTCATAGACAAGTACGACGAGGCCATCAACAGCCTGCACACGGCGCTCAACAACAAAAAGAAACCGAACGAAGCATCCGGCAGCGGCGGTAGCGGCAATGACGGCAACGACGGTAACGGCAGCAACAGCAGCAGCACGGTAGTATTGGACCCCAACAGCAAGACGGCCCGCTTCCGGGAGGCGTTCGAAATGGCCAAGGTGGCCGCCGAGCACACCGACGCCCAAAACAAACAGCTGCACGACACGTACGGGCGGGCGCTGGAAACGTGGTACGAAACGGTCCAGGACGTCAGAAAGCAGAGGGAGAGGGCAATTGACGAGCACACGGAGAACGAGCTACGCCGGAGGCAGCTGGCCGATCAGGAGCGAGTGAGACGCGCCAACCTGATCGAGATGCACAGGCACGTGCAGGACATGAGGCGCTACGCGGAAATTGACGCCATGGAAGCCAACGCCAAGCGCAGGCGCATCTGCAACGGCGCTCACGAGGCCGAGAACATGGTGAAACGCGATCGGTTCCTGAACCCGCAGCTTTTAGTCGTGAGAGACCACTTTCGGAAGGCGAGACTACAGGAACCCATATCGGACACGCACATGCAAAACATGCGCGAGTCGCTGAAAATGAAGTGGCGCCAGTTCATGGATGGCGTGATCCCGTCGAGCTCGTCTCTGGACAACCACGGCGTGAAAACGTGGAACACGAATTTTGACGCCGTCATGGAAACGCTCATCGTCCCGTTCTGCGAGTTCAAGTACGGCGTGACACCCGTGATCGACAGGGTGTACGTGCAGCGCAGGGGACCGCGGGTCATCTTCGCCTCGTACTGCGACGCTTTGATGCGAGAGTTAATATTAAACGCGGACAGGAGCGAGTACAACGAATTGATGTACCTGTTTATCAACCCGGCCGATCAAGAGGCCCAGCAGCTCGTCGCCCTGTCGCACAACATTGAAAATCTTTGAAGAGAAGAAAGAGCCTCATGGACATCGACGGCAACAAGGCACTCCTCGCGCTGCCGCCGCCGGAGGAAGAAATGGATGAGAAGACGTCTGAAGAAATCGAAATGAACCTCGACGTACCTTCACCCGACAAATCCTCTGACGAGAACGACGACGACGGGAAGGCCAAAAAACAAAAACAGAGCAAAGAGATGATTGATATCGCCAAACTGATCGCGTCGATCCCGCGGCCCAAACGGAAAATGACGTACGCGGTACCCAAACCGAAACCCGGACCGAAACAACCCACGCCGTCCCTGTACCAGAAATCCATGGTGATCCGACACGCGCGAAGTAAGTACCCGACGGAGGTGCTGGACGGGATAAAGTGGGAGAACGTCGGCGCCAAAAAAACGATGTCCGGCGATTCGGATGTTAACAAACTCGTCTCCGAATACCTGAATCTGGTGCACGAGCACCTGGGCTACTATCCAAGCGCTTTAACATTCGAGGCGCTCGAATCGAGGATACAGGCCTCCACCAAAGCGCCGGACGAATCCGATTCCGAGCACTTTCAGAGGATAGCGTCCGCCCTGCAGATCATCAGCCTCATCAAAAGCTCCAAGGTCGTCAATCTAAAAGACGTCGTGGAACTCGCTCTGCGGCAGATGAGCGAGACACAGCAGCACGAAAGGTACGAGACAGCTCTGAGGATCAAGGCCGCTAAAATCAACTCGGAGGTGATCAAAACCGAGGCCGAGACCGACGCTCTCAAACACAAAACGGATGTCGACGTGGCCACGGAAAGCGAGTGCGGCGTGCTGCAGAGACAACTGGATTCCACCGTGACGAGACAAAAGGTGGCCCAGACCATCACCGCGTTCGGCACCACGCCGTTCCAGCACCTTTTGGACGAATACCCGACCGAGACGATGGAAAACGATTACTTTACATCGCGGTGTAATATTCTGTTCGATACATATTTGAATCGAAAATAAAATTTTTTTGGAAGAGGGGTACCCCCTCTTCATTTCACCTTTTTGCAAAACCTTTTGTTTTTCGTTTTGTCATGTGTCGTTGTTTCCGTGTGTCATGTCCAAAACTCCCTCATCCCCGCCTACGGATCGAAAACGCACGACTGAACTC
The DNA here is from genome assembly GCA_019649035.1 of Elysia marginata. Lineage (NCBI taxonomy): Eukaryota > Metazoa > Mollusca > Gastropoda > Plakobranchidae > Elysia > Elysia marginata. The sequence goes on along the minus strand of BMAT01011622.1, from coordinate 27,920 downwards.
GCCGGACTGGAATCTATCGATTTGCAGTCCGATGTCGGTGCGGCGGCGGTCCCAAAACAAACTAACTCGAAAACAAAACGGTCGAAAGATGATAGGTCAGTGCAGCCACCGGTTCCTTCCACGTCTCGCGGTACGAGCGGAACCGGAAACCAGCAGCAACAGCAACAGGTCCCAAGACGTTTGCCAATGTCGCAGCTAATGACCATTAGTCGGCCGTCGACGAAAACAAAATCTGAACAATCCGGTGAGACAAAAAAAAGGGATGGGTCGACGACGAGACCAACAACAGCAGCGAGACCAACAACAATTACTACAACAACGGCAACAGCATCGAGACCAACAACAAATCAACCGGTCGACAAGGACCAAAAAATTATAGGCAAGTTGAAGCAAGTGATCGGAGACGTTCCGGGTAAAAAACCACAGCAGCAGCAAACATCTGAAGATGACGATCAGTTGATGGAAAGTTTAACCGAATTGAGCAGATCAGACAGTCGGGATGAAAGCAAAAAAGGCAAAGGGAAACGCGAGCCAACCGCTTCAAAAGGAAAACTCGGGCCGATCATTTCCGGACACGAAGGCACACCGACGAAAGTTGCTCCTTCGTCAGGCAAGAGGACACCGACGAAAGCTACTCCTCCTCCTTCACCCGGTAAAAGCATACCGACAAAAGCTACTCATTCACCCGGCAAAAGCACACCGACGAAAGCCACTCATCCCCCTTCACCTGGTAAAAACACACCGACGAAAACCCCTCCTTCACCCGGTAAAAGCATACCGACAAAAGTTTCAACAAGCACCAAAGGCAGTGACGTAAAACAAAGCAGCATCAGCAGCAAAACAGAGAGTGATAGAGGAAGGCAAAAGATGACACCCGTAAAGGAAAAAGCGGGTGCGCGAGTGCTCAGCAGCGACAGAACGAAGCGAAAACAAACCCAACCGCTCAGCCTTGAAGTGCAGGCCAAAAAACGAGACACGAGTGACGACAGATCAAAGCAAAGGGGCGCACCTGGCGCAAAAGAACAAAAACAGCCCAAAAGAGAAATCATGCATGTGGTCTTGGCACAAAAGGTCACCTCTACCGTGCCGACAAAGGAGAAACCCGGCGCAAAAAAACAACAGGTTGCGAACAAAGATAAACAGTCGACACCGCCGTCGCCCGCGGCGAGTGTTATTACAATTAGCGACGATGACGATGATAAGGGGAAACCTGAGAAGACCACCCAGAAGCAAACGCCTCTGCCGTCGCCGGCGCCGATAAGCGATGATAACGAGGGAAAGACCGCCCAAGAACAGAAAGTCGAAGAGAAAGAAGAAAAAGAAGAAGAAAAAGCACCGGAAGGGATTGTGATCGGAGATTTCATATTGGCCGAAATGGGCGACGTCGATGAAAACGTAGAACAAGAAGTGGAGGAGGATCTCGGCATCAATGCCGAGGAAGACGAGCGAGCCGAAAATTCCGACGACGACAACGACAATATCGTTGAAGATGCTGATGCAGGTATAGTTCAAGACTACGAGTTGACGGAAAAAATCTTGAACAACGGCATGGTGACAATGAAACGCGTCAACAATTTCAAAAAGTTGGTGCAGGGCCTGATCGAATCTTCCAAACTGTACAAGCTCGTGACGATGAACACGGTGCAGGCCAACACGAAATTGTTGCAGTACGACGATTCAATAGAAGAGTACAACTCTATCATATGGCGCGAGGTGTTTGACATGGATGTGTTGTATTACGAATACGAAAATAATCGCTTCATAGCGTATCCCACCTCGCTGGCAGCGCACATCACCTACACGTTCGCCAACAAGGCGAGCAAAGCCAACGCGAAATTCGTCGTCGAGAACAACCAGGTGTTTATCGTGAGCACCAAGAGAATCAAGGCCGACACCGAAGTGGTCGTTTTCAAAAAGGGCCTATTGTACTGCTACGGCAGCTCGCTGGACAAATGGGCGCCGAGAAATTTCCACTTGTTGAGCCAGAACATGGAATTTGTCGGTCCCCACGACGAAGTGGCGGATTTTTTCTTGCTGACGTCACAAGAAGGAAACGATGGTTGCGACTGCAAGGACGATTGCGCCATCCGAGGTTCGTTCGAGAATTCGGAAGCCGTCGTGAGCTCGAAATGCCCTTGTTTCGTGAACTACGACCACGTGTGCACCGACGCATGCAAATGCGACAAGACAAAATGCAAAAACAGGGCGCTCAACTACGGCTTTGTTTTTCCCAATACGTACGTCAAGCAGTCGCAAATCGACAACAAAGGTCTGTTCGCCAACGAGGACATTCCGAAAGACAACTGGATCATCGAATACGTCGGTGAGTATATTTCGGAAACGGAAGCCGAGTTCCGAGAGCACTACTACTCGCTTTTGCGCATCAATTACACCAGCACCGACACGTTCGGCAACACGATTGACGCCACGCGGACGGGAAACAACGCTCGCTTTGCGAACCACTCGTGCAACCCGAACGCGATTCTCATCTCTCTGATCGGCGAAAACGACTCGCCCAGACAGGTCATGTTGGCGATAAAACACATCAAGAAAGACGATGAAATCAAGTGGTTCTACAGCGAAATTGCCGAACGCAGGCAGGACCTCATCGTGTGCACGGAAAACAGTTGCAAGAACAAACAGCCACCGGTGTACATCAACAAGATCATCACGAACGCGGAGAAAAAAAAGCGCCAGGCTGATCGCAGAAGACTCATTCAGGAAACGGCCAAGCGCATGAAAACCATACACGAAGAAAGGTACAGGCAAACCATCAACCCGTTGAAGTTCCTCAACAAAAGACGCCAGTTCGCGACACCATCACCCGAGTGGTTCCCTTCGGAAACAGATCTGCAAGTCGGTAATGAGCAAAACGTCAACGTCCTCGACGAGCTTCAAAAGTTCAAGGCCTCGATCACAGTCGCGACCGAACCCTTTCGCAATGAGGCGGACAGAATTCTTTCCATCGCGGACGATTTAAAACTCGAAACCACCGCAAAATCGATGGGGAGGGCGCTGACGATGTATCGACAAAACAAGCAAACCGCCAACGCTGGAGCGTCCGGTCAAAGCACTTTGACAAAGCGCAAAGCAGAAGATCCAACTCCTTCGACAAAGCGCAAAGCAGAAGGTACCGCACCAGCAGCAGTCACAAGTACAACAATAACAACAACAACAACAACAACAACAGCAGCAGCAACAGTCACAAGCACAACAACAGCATCGGCAGTCATAAGTACAACATCACCCGCAGCAGTCATAAGTACAACATCACCCGCAGCAGTCACAACAACAACACTACCACTCGCAACAGTTACAAGTACAACACCACCCGCAGCAGTCACAAGCACAACAACACAACCACCCGCAGCAATCACAAGCACAACAACAACAACAACAACAACAACACCACCACCCGCAGCAGTCACTAGCACAACAAGAACAACAACACCACCCGCAGCAGTCACTAGCGCCCAGACAATCAAAACGCAATCCGAACCCACAATATCCACGGAAATCAGCGAACCAACCCTTCTAGAACTCACCAAAAACGTGAGTTTTGACGAGGTGATATTGGACGCCAAAGACCTAGAAGACGACGACGCGTTTTCCGACGAGTTGAATTTGTTATTGAGCGATTCATCCCTTTCACCTTGGGACGATCTGCCGACACAACCGTCTTCCGACGTGAGATCGCAGAGCGTCCCGCCAGAACAGGAGCTCACCACTACCGGCATGACCATCAAAACGAGAAACATGTACACAAAAAGGTCGAGCTCGGCCATTCCGCGTAAAACAACTCAACAAAAGGAAACTGACGCGTACGAGTTGGATCAAATCCAAGAAGAGGATGCCGGTGCACCCAACAACGCGTTTGTGCCGATCGGCAAACCGGAATCGTCCACGGAAAAAAGGTTGCCAACAAGACTAGAGGCGCTACGCCAACCGCTCCAAGAACAAGAAGACGATTTCCGATCTCGATCACCCATCTTACACGAACCATCATCACCACCACGATCACCAATACCGCTACCAGCACCAGAACAACCACCACAGCCAATGTTAGCCATGGAGCTGGCGACACAGCCAGAGCCAGACGTTATCATAATTGATGAAGAAGAAGGAGAAGATGGAACACCCACGACACCAATGGAGTCGGAATCAAATACGCACACCACGAAAAGGACGAGATATCCATCTGAACCACCTTCGTCGCTTGAGCCCCGTTCACAGTCACCGGTTTTCAAAAAAAAAACTAAACGCTGGTCAGACAACGAAGACTTGTCATGGGTATACTCAGGGCAACGCACGGACATAGGATCTCCTCCAATAACGCTGGAAGAATCTCCGCCATTAAAACTGCACTCAGTACCACAATCACCGGAAGGAGAATCCTCGACAATATACATCAGTAGTGACGACGATTCGTTACCATCCATTGACCTTTCACCTCCAAGATTTTCATCAACGATAATCGAATCGCCCACATCAACACCCGAAAAGCTCCAAAAACCACCGTCCACGCCGCCAACATCAGCAACTGCAACAGCACCACCGAAAGCTCTTGCCGCAGATTCAAACCGTGACACATCACCACCACCGAAAGCTGTTGCTGCAGATTCAAAGCGTGATACATCATCACCACCACCACCACCATCACCACCACCACCGAAAGCTATTGCTGCAGATTCAAATCGTGATGCATCACCACCACCACCACCACCATCACCACCACAGAAAGCTATTGCAGTTGCTGCAGATTCAAAGCGTGATACATCATCACCACCACCGAAAGTTGTTGCAATTCCTGCAGTTTCAAAGGATGAAACGGTTCCAAAAGCACCAGTACCATCGTCCGATAGCTCAACAGAAGCCGACGATTCGAAGCATGACGCATCATTGTCGATAGTGGAATACCTCCCATCCACACTGATCAGCACCCTCGCACCTCTTCCTCCATTACCGACGTTGTCGATTGCTTACCCCGACCTAGATGAAACACTCGATTCGCCTGATGATAATAATGATGATGATGATGATGATGATGATGATAATGATGATGATGATGATGAGGAGGAGGAGGAGTCCATTGACGCGAATCAACTATTTCCAACAACAAGAGCGTTGGGTCGCGTTACGCGTAAACAGAAACAAATCACGACACAAACACCACACGGCGCCAAACAGCTAACAGTGCAGTACGAACATTACGAATCGAATGTGCATGGAAAAGAAATCCAATACTCCAGCAACGCCACCTCGTCCATCTTGGCCCAACATGAAACGCAAGGGATCACCGTCGTCCGAAACAACGGCGTGGAACAACAGTACACAACCAATGAGTACGTCTCGCAGGGGTTTGAGCAGCACACGACAAGTCTGTATACTGAGCAGTGGGAAACGCTCACACACGAGCACATCCCAATTTCAATCGAAGCGGAAATGCCTGCGGTAGACGCGAATGAACAACAAACAACGCAGTTGTTCATACCCGAATCTCTCGCTGTGGAGTACAACCTACAAAAATTGCAAAACGAACAGCAGCAAAAGCACATACAACAACAACAACAATTACAAAATGAACAACAGCAACAGCACATACAACAACAACAATTGCAAAACGAACAGCAACAAGAACACATACAACAACAAATACAAAATGAACAGCAGCAAGAACATATTATACAACAACAATTGCAAAATGAACAGCAGCAAGAGCACATACAAAAACAAAAACAGGAAAATGTAGAGCAACAAGAACAACTACAAAGTCAACAACAGCAAAATCAACAGCAACAACAATACTTTCACCAGCAAGTGCAGAAACAACAACAATACTTTCAGCAGCAACTGGCGCAAATGCGGGAGAACTTTGAACGACTCGTGAAGGAAAAAGTTCAAAAGGAGCAAGAAGATTGTCAGGAACAGCTAAAACAACAAGAACAACACCAAATACAATTGAAAAGAGACATCGAAAAGCAGAACCAAGACTATCAGCAGGAGCTAGCAAAACTAAAAAAGCTGCACGAAATGCAACTGCAACAACAGCTGACAAAACAACAAGAACAGCACAACATAGACTTGCAACAGCAAGAACAGCACCAAAAACAACAGTGTCAACAGATGCTGTCCAATCAACAGGAACAACACAAAATCCACTTGCAACAGCAAGAGCAGGAACAAAAACAACAGTGTCAACAGCTGCTGTCCAAACAACAGGAACAACACAAAATCTACTTGCAACAGCAGTTGTCTAAACAACAAGAGGAACACAGCCTGCAATTAAAAAAGCAAGAAGAACACTACAAACTGCAACAGACATCCGATTTAAAACAACAAAAGGAACACCTCCGCGCTTCGCTAGACGACGAATACAAACGGTTGGAAGATGAACGGAAGCAAGTGCAGGGTCAGCGCGAAGCAACGCAAAAACTGCAGGAAAACGAGGCGAAAAAATTGACTCAACTCGAAAAAAACATGCGGGAAAAAAACGAAGAAGTGCGCGCTCGTCTTTCGGAACAGGACGCCCGGTTGACACAAATGCTGCAAGAGCAAAGGCAACGACACGACCGCATAATGGAGCAGCAGAACACTCTGAATCAGACGCAATTGAAACAAGAAAACGACTTGCAGCAACTGATGCTTCAAGACAAACAGATTCAATTGAAAAACATGGAGCAACACCACAAATTTGCGACCATGCAAATGACCCCGGAGGATGCCGATCGATGGCGACAAGAGCAACACAATCAATACACCCAACTCCAAAACCAACAGGAGGAACTGAACAAGAAAAGGGACGAGCTGATGCAGACGTTTAACGCCATCCAGGAACAGAGCAAGGATCTGAAAACACGTTACCAAGACCAGCAGACTAAATTACTCCAAATGCTGAACCCGAACGAAGCTTTGCACCTCCAAAAGAACCAGGAAGCGGAAAACAAGGCACTCATGGAGCATCAGCTGGAGCTCAACGCAAAAAGACAGTCCATCACGGAGGCCTTTTACGAACTGGACAAACAAGCCAAGATGATCGATATGCACTACCAAAATCAGAAGAACGTTCTCCTCGCCATGAATCTCACGCCGGCGGAGGCGAGTGTGTGGCAAGAAGAGCAGCAAAAACACTACAACATACTGACGGAACAACAGGCCAAAGTGGAAGCGAAAAAAAACGAAATCATCCAGAACCTGCAGGAATTGGAACAGCAAAATCAAATGGTGCACATGTACAACCTCCAGCAGCAAAAGCAGCAGCATTTAGCGGAAACACAACTGACCGACGACGACAAGAAAACCTGGGACCGGATCAAGACCAGCCAATACGAAATCCTTTGCGCGCAGCAAGCCGAACTGGACAAACAAGGGCAGAGCGCGATCGATTCAATTAACGAAATCGACAAGCAAAGCGCGTTCATCACAAAGTGTTACAACGAACAGCAGCAGCTCATCGAAACTATGAAGGGGAACCCTCTCATGAGCGAAACGCTGAAGCAGAGTCACGAAGAGCAGTTTAAGATCCTGATGGCGCGCCAAAACGAAATTCGGGCCAAGCGCGATGAAATGGTGCAATCGATTCGAGACATTGAAAATAACACCCAGCAGCTGGAACAGCAGTACCAAGAGGAACAAAAAAATTACACGGAACTGATGAAGACCGCCACGCACTGGCAGGCAACCCACCTCAAGCAGACGCGACACAATCAGATCCAGACCGTTCTCGGTCATCAGCAACAGATTGAAGAGGCGAAAAACCAGATGATCGAAACCGTAGCCGCGCTGGAAGAAGAAAGTAAAAAAATCGAAGAGCATCAGCTCGCGCAAATGAAAGAAATTATCAACATACCAAAAGATCGAACAGAGCTGGCGCAGGCGGAACAGGCGATAAAGGAAAAGTTTATCCAGCTGCAACAAGAATTGGAGCAAAACAGAAGCAAACACTTGTCGGCCCTCGATGAACTCAACACTCAATACCAGGCACTGGAAACACGGCGTAAAAATTTGATCGCAGAAACACCAGCCGACGAAGTCGCCGCCGCCACCGCCGCCGCTGCTGCTGCTTCTGCTGCTGCTGCTGCAACTACAAAAAAGACCCAACGCCCAATCCTTAAAAAACACACAGCGTCCGCTTTGCAATCATCATCATCATCATCATCATCATCGAGTGCCCGGCCGGATCCCAAATTCAGCTTGGACGCGACCATATTCGCCCAGCAACCAAAACAAAAAAACGTCCATTTCAACGTCAGTTCGTCTGAATCGACTCAAACGAGTAACCCTCCAATAGGTCGGGACGCACAAATAGATGCGACGAGTCCCTCGCGTTCTCAACGCACACAGACACCCTCATCTGTGACGACGACACCCTCGTCCTTTCAAGGCACCCAAACAGACGGCGCGACAAACCCGTCAAATACGCAATCCACCCAAACACGCGGCGTCGTCCAAGACCCACCGAAAACCGGCAACACCCAATCGGTGCAAGTCACAACGAACACGCTCCACTTGCCGCAAACACAACCGCCCCGTGAGGCGATCGTCACCACCCCCGCGCCGATCCCCCTTCCCGACAAGGATCACAACCGTGCGATCCACGCGCTGACGTCCCTGCTGCACCCGCCACCCAACGACACGCTGAAAGCGAAAATCGCTCAGGAAGCGTTCTCCATACCCCTGGAATCGCAAGAGACGAAAATGAGCCGGATCGACTCGATCGGCAACATTATGAACACACTGGGAAAGGCCAGGGTGGCCGAGTCGGTGGCGTTTAAAAACGTCGCCGCCAGAGACGTAGAGCTCGCCAAGATACACACGGAGGCGCAAAAGGCCCAGCTCAATTACAACCTCGGCATGGCCAAAGTGGAGGCGGACAAGATCGCCAAGGCGGCCCAGTACTCCAAGGACGTGTACGAGGGAGCCACAAAAAGAATCCAGACGGAAATTGACATACTCAAAGCCAACGCGGCGTTCACGGAGATTTCGGATCGGGCGCTCTTCGGCAAAAAGTACACGTTTCTGTTCACGAGAGACGGGGGCACGACGCTGCAAGTGTCGAACGAAAACTGCGACCCCACGCAGAGGCACAAATTCGACGTCATCTGGAACCTGTCCACGATCGACAGGTACGACCAGACCTACGAGTCCAAGGCCAAGGAGATGATGTCCCTGAACGTCATGACCAACAAAAAGGACTTTGACCACTACATCAACTCGCTGCTGAAGCACCCCGGCCACAGCTCCGTGCTGTACAAGAGGGTGGGTCTGCTGAACAACCTGGGCATAAAGTCGGGCGTGTACCTGTACCAGACGGGTCCGGCGGCCGACTACGACTTTTACGTGTGGCCGCCGGAGGATCAGACGGGCGGTCAAATGAAAACGCCCGGGCAATACGGCAACGCGAGGTACGCCATCCACACGGGCAAAAACCACACCATGTACATAACGGACTTGTGGATGCCCGTTTACAAGACGCAGTACTTCCCGGTGGATTTCTGCTACCCGTCCAACAATTTCTACAACGACACGGACGGCGTCAGCCTGGACGGCCTCGTGTTCTCCAACATCCGCTCGAGCAACAACGCGCCGGCGAAACCAATCTCCTTCAGCACCCGGATATCGGTCATCGACAAGTGGCCCAGACTCATGATTTCCGACATACGCACCGCGTGGTTCGACATCCCCAAGCCGTACCTAGTCGACAGCCACACGGCCAAGCTGTACCAGGCCGAGGAAGACATCAAAGAGCTGTGGCGAGGGTTCAACCCGACGCAGGACTTTCTCAACTACCTCGAGACCAGGGTGGCCGACCCGAAAGACACCAGGCTGCTGTACTTTGCGGTGGCGTCGTTCGTCCGGTTCCAATACACGTCCAAAGACGTGACGAAAACCGTCGATCGATTGTGCGTGAGCGACATCGGAGACGCCATCCTGTCTTTGACCAACGGCGTGAACGAGGCCGATTTTCGAAAGGCCGAGGTGGCCTACGACCTCCTTCTGAGCAACAACCCGCTGTCGCAGGATGACCTGCGCACCGTGCAGTACATCTTCCTGGAGTACCCGAGAAAAAAGCGGCAGACCGATCTGAACGACACGTACAACGAGTTCATCCGCGCCCAGAAGCAGCTGTACTCAGACCACGCCCAACTGGCGGCTCTGAACCTGTACAAAGAAGACGAGTACACGTTTCGCTGGGACGACATGACCGCCGCCAAAATCGCGGCCAAAGTGACAAACAGTCTGAACATCCACGGCGACCTGTCCGGTCTGGTGATTCTGAAACAACGGCTCGTGTGGTTGATGAAGAACGTGTTCAGGTTCCTCGGTTTGAACATGGAGACGAAAGGGGACAATCTGCTGCGACGACTGTCCACCTTCAAAAACGCGTTTGTGCTCAACATCGAGGAGCTGTACGACCCGTTCGCCAAGTTCCTGGTGCAGTTTCAATTCCACCCGTACCTCATCGCGCTGCATTCGGAGATGTCGAAAATGGACATCAAGATGCACAGGATCGCGATCGGCGACGCCCCCCCTTCCTTCGACCAGCGACCGGACAAACCCCTCGCGCCGCCCAACGCGATAATCGTGTCGAATCTGAGAGACATTCGCAACTCGGACGACAGCATTTACGCGTTGCAGATGGCAATGTTTGCGGAGATCAACGACACGTTGCAGCAGGCGCACCATACCCTGGAGCTGAGCGGCAACGTGGACCACAACGCTCTGGTGAAATGCTCAAAGTTGTGCGACGACATTAGGATGTACGAATCATCCACCAGAAGGGACCACAAACACCGCCTGCAACTGATTCAGAGCAAAACGCGTAATCGGGAAACCATAGAGCTGGAAGCGTACCTCAACACCCACTCGGCCTCCGTCACGATGAACCTGAACATGATAGAAGACACCCTGCTCGACTTTAAACGTCGGTTGCACACTCCCAAACACCACCAACAGCCGCCGCCGTCGGCGGGACCCAACATCAATATGCCGGACCCTCAGATTTACATTCCGCAGTGGGCGCAAGAGCGCGACCCCACCCGCATAAACACAGTCACACAACAGTTCCGCCAGCACGAGCCCGTGCAAATCAACCCGCCGAGGCAATTTGTCGATCCTAACGCAGCGGCTTCCGGTGCCAATTTTCAAAACTACGCAGCTACCCAGCAGCAGCAACAACAGCAGCAGCAAGACGTTCGAAATCAAATCGAATTAAAACTGCTGCAGTTGCGCAACATGGTGTACATGCAAGGGCAAGAGGACCAGAACGTCAAACAGCAACGGCTGTTGCAGCAGCAGCAAGAACTTTTACAGCAACAGCAGCAGCAACAACAATTGCAACAACATCTGTTACAACAACATCTTTTACAGCAGCAGCAGCAGCAATCACAACAACAAGCAGAACAACAAATGGATCAGTCGCAACAACAGCCGCCGCAAGTCGATCAGTCACAACAACAGCCACCACCGCAAGTGGATCAGTCTTCGCAACAACAACCGCCGCAAATGGATCAGTCGCAACAACTCCTTGAACAACAGGAAGAAGAATCGCGATTGCGCCAACAAAAACGGGAAGAACTTGAAAAACAGGAGCAACGACGCTATGAAATAGTTAAGCGACTACAAGAAAAGCAGGAGCAACAAAAACTGCAGATGCAATTGCAAAAGGAACAGGAAAGACAACGCAAATTGGATATAGAAGAACAGCAGCAACTGCATCAGACACCACCACGGCGACAAAACCAATACCAAAAACCGACACCGGAAGGCCAACAACGACAACGCGAATCCGATCCGTCGTCAGACGCAAATAAAGAAGACGTTGTGTTTATCAAGCAGGAAGAACCGGGAACTTTGTTCGAATACAATCCACTGACGCAACACGGAAAACAAATCATCGCGGACATAATCAACAGAAATGCCGGAACCAAACACGAAGTGTCGACGCAAGTGATTCCTTTTTGGTTGACCCCGCTGAGACGGTCTCTGCCCAGTTATCACATTATCATCAAACAGGTCCTCGGCGACGGCAACTGTTTTTTCAGATCCGTATCGTCCATCATTTTTGGAAACGAGGAGTACTACGAAAGCATCAAAAAGGCCATCCTCAACATCGCCAAAACGACGCAGGCGTACATCATGTCGGAAGACGTGGAAAGAATCTTGACGACCAAAGACGCATGGGCCACCGACGAGGTGGCGCGGCTCACCGCCGAAGTGTTTTCGATACCATCCTACCTGTACGTGTCCAAATTCGGTGTGTGGCACAACTCGTCGTTCATAAAGACGCACAAAGGTTCGGAGGGCATGTACATAAGCAACGTGCCGTTCCAATCGAATCCGCCGCTGCTGAGGAGAGACGTGCACAAATACACGGTGTGCAACCACTTTGAACCTGTGCACAACGGCATATTGATCACACAACGTGATCTGCTCGTCACAGATCTGCACGTCGGACTGGAGCAATTTCCCATCCCGACGCTCTGCGAGAACATGACAATATCTCTGGACGCGTACTTGGCGTACCTACTCATCACCGAGAGCAAACTGATGAACAACCGACTCAAGTACGAAACGTTCAAAAAGACCCACATGCGACGCCGCATGCTCTCTTGGAAAGACAAGCAAACCTCGAGAAGCAAACTGCAATTTATAGTCGCTTATGAACAGTACTGCAAACAAAACATGGATGCACTGAAAAACAGGAGGATCTACTTCACCCTGATGAACGACCCACAACGCGTCGACTGGGCGGCGCAAAACACCATCCGCGTCACTTCATCGACGGTGCGCATCCTAAAAGGGGACTTGAATAACCGCAAGAACAGGGTACAGGACTTCAACAACGAGAACCACAATCGAATTCTGATGGTGGACTTTGCCAACAAAAGCATCGGCGGCGGCGCCCTCGGCCACGGTTTCGTGCAAGAAGAACAGCTGTTCCTCACGTACCCAGAACTGCTGATCGCGATGATGCTCCAAGCCGATCCGATGACGCCGGATCAGGCCATCCTGATGCAAAACGTCGTTCGCACGTCCGACATTGACGCCCAAAAGAAAAGATGCACAGTCGAGATCAAGGAAATGGGCTACGTGGGCGACTTTGTCGGCATAGACGCCGGCGATTATAAAAACCAAACAAATTCGCAGTATCAGAAGCACAACATCGACCGCGACTGCCACAAGCTGTACGTGGGCTTCAACAATAACGCGTACAAGACGATTCGAAGCGGGCTGTGGGGCTGCGGTGCGTTCGGCGGCGACCCCAGGCTCAAGTTTTACCAGCAGGTCATGGTGGCCGCGTACCTCAAGAAGACACTCGAGTTTGTCATGTTTGCCGACAAGGACATCGAATCTGCCAACAAAACGGTGAAACAGATGGTCAACAGAACGGTGGCCGAGTTATACCGGCTGATACTAACGCACGCCTCAAAAAGCCAGTTGAAATTACCGAGATGAATATTTGTTTGGAAATGCCCCCGCCGTTTTCTTTTTCTCGGCCCTCCTCGACAAACACCCAAACAACCCCCCCCCCCAACATGTCCAACAACACGACGACAAAAGTCGCGGCGGAGGCGGTCCAGCCGCCGCCGGGAAACATCAGGGTGCAGACCATATACGTCAACGGCAAGGCCTTCTCCAATCCTCTCTATTTGAAAGGCATGGAGGTGGCCATCCTGCAGCTCATCATAGCGGGCATGTGCCTGACGATTTACGGCTACAACATCTTCCAGTTCAAAAACCACAGGCTCACCAAGAAAATGGTTTTTTTCCCCTTCCTGCTGTTCCCCGGCATCATCGACAACATATACGACTACGTCACCATGGGGGACGTGGGCAATTTCGAAACCAACGCCATCGTGACGCTGTTGATCATCATGGTCTTGTTTGCCGTGCTGAGCCTATTGTACACCGCCATGTACACGTATGACGCGCACATCTACGACGCCAAGGTGCGGTACACGCCCCTCTCGCAAGAGGACGAGAGCGGAATCGAGCTGGGCGATTTCGATGGCGGCGGCGGCGACAAAAAACGAATGCGCACCACGCGTTGGGAAACGATCATCGAGTACATGAGCGCGAACGTCGTGTGGGCCATCACCACGTACAACATGATGTTGATTCTCATCTACGCGGCTCGATACATAAGCCACACCGACCACAACTACATGAGGGAGCTGGACGTGGCCATCATTTCGATCGTGCTCATGGGGTTCCTGGTCCTCTTGGGCGTGGCCGATTTCATTTTGTTCAACAATCCCGCCAACGGTTCAATATTTATGCAGTACGTCACGGTCGCCTTCTTCGCGCTGAGCCTGAGCGCGAGTTTTCACGCACAGGTCGGATTCTGCGAACTTTTGACCGTGGTCGGGTTCCTGGCGGCCGCGTTCGCCACAGTGTACCGGTTAGTGTACATGGAAATCGACAGCAGGCTGAGAAAAAAACAGGATTAGGAGAGGGGGGGTCTACACGATGAACTGCAACATATGCAACGAGCATACCGACACGGTCGTGACGCCGCTCACGTGCTCGTGCATGTACACGATGTGCGAGGTGTGCTTTCGACGATTATGCGGCACGCCGAAATGCCCCATTTGCAGGACGGAAGCCGCACGCCGCATAACGCTTCCGGCCGACGTCGTGAGCCGGCTGGACAAGGAGGTCGTTCCGGGGACGATGAGCGAGTTTGATGTTTTGTTTACCGACCGACACAAAGACGCGTACGCCGCCGTCCGCGCCTTTCTGGTGCAGAGGTGGAGCGACGTGACAAACTACCGGCACCAGCACGAGTGCCAGGTTTGCAAAATCAAATTCGGCCGGTTCGACTGTCCTCTGGTGGAGCTGTTTTACGCCTGCTCCACGATCACCGCCGTGACGATTCTCGACTGCATGACGACGCTGTACCTCATGTACGGCACGGGCGTGTGCAGCATGTTGACGCCCAAGGACGTGTACTTTCACTTTTTCATGTACCACTGCGCCACCCGAACCAACCCCGTCAGTAAATACAACGACATCAACCACAAGGTGGCCAACTTTATCGGCAGCGTGTCCGACTCGCTCCTATACTTTTGCCCCAACATGGATGAGGTGACGTCTTTCATCGGCAACATTCCGGCGGACCCGTACGGAACGTGCCAGTGCAACACCTCTCAAAAGGTGATTGCCGACATGCAGGAGACGAGCACCAAGTACGGGCTACGTCGTCACGACGACTACAACTGCGACGACGACGAGCACGACCTCATCATCCCCATCACCAAAGAAGGCGCGAGCACCACCACCACCACCACCAACGTCACCACCGGCACTACAACCACGACCGGCCGCTGGAACAACCACTACAAATGGACCGCGGATGATATTCCGATCACGTTAACGCCCGAAGACCTCCAGGCGCAAAAGGAGGATAAGGAAGAGGACAGCGAAGCGGTCGTGTCGGTCAACTGCTTTGGGGTGTATTCAAACTGTCCGATTTGTACAGACATGATGTCTCCCCAAAAGTACCCGTTCTTGTCGGAGCTGAACAAGCGCGTCATGTCGGCGATGGAATACATGAACGTACATACGGCGGTGGAACAAGTCGGTAACGAAATGTCTTGCACGACCAACACCAAGACCGACCTGAAATTTCATTACACGGACACGTCGTGTATGCTCAACCGCATACGGCACATCGATTTTTACTCTCTCACCAAAGACCCGCAATGCCTTCGCACACCCGCATCCACAAAGTACCTGTTTCAGACGATATTTCGAACCAAAATGTCTTACCTGTGCCCCCTGTCTCACCTCGCGGTGGTGAGCGAAACGATCGCCGAAAACGACAATTCACGCAAGCGAAAAACGAAACGTGATTACGTGAAACGCTGGTCCAGCAAAGTCCTAAACAGACATAACCCATTCAGGAAGGAGCAGCAAAAGAGAAAGAGGTGACTTTTTTCACGCACGCGATTGTGAAAATTACCCCCCATTTGATTTGTAGATGACTATTTGTACGGTTTCGTATTTGACAAATAAAATTATAAAAACGGAGAGTGGAACATCCCTCTCAAACAACGCATTCATTCTCTCTCTCCTCTCTTCCGTCATCCTTCTTCTTCTTCTTCTTCTTCTTCTCTTGTGCATGTAATTTTGTTTTTTTGTTGTCGTCGTCGTCGTCGTCGTCGTTGTAAACCATGTCGAGCACGTCCATTGCGCAGTCGTTCCTGTACCAGGAGATTATCGCCCCGGAACTCGTCCAGTACAAATGGGAACCCGTGTACCACGAGTACAAAGTGGGCATCGATGAGTTTTTCACTCCCATGGGTGGACAGCCCGTCTTCAGAATAACAAAACCCATCAACGACGACCACAGAAAGGTGATTCACACCGAGTACATCGACCTTTTGACCGTGGACGACATCAGATACGCCATGCACGACCCAAAGTCCAAGCTCGGCGCCATGTACGGGCCCTTCCTCTGGCACCCGAAAAGCCGGAACGTGGTCTCACCCCTCCGCTTCGCCACGCACGTAACACCCTTCGGCATCAACTCGGTGTCGAAAATTAAGAATCTGAGCCGAGAGCAGACGTGCCTGAAACAGCCGGTGCTCATTTTTGGAGCCTGCAACGTCGACCGCACCACCTACACCAAGGAGGACACCCTGCGCATACCGGACTACCTGTACTGGGACGATGGCTGCGACGCCAAGGACGAGCGTCAGTACGTCTTCCTCACGTTCCGGCTGTCCGACAGCAACTCCAAGTGGGAACTGATGTTTGTCGTGTCGCCGCGCAACAACTTCATCAACACCGACATGACCAACACACTGGGCTACAGCCTCACGTTTCACATGGGCATCGTCGACAGACTGAACCGAGACCCCAGCGACACGTTCATGTACAAGCAGAAGATGAAAGAACAAGGCCACGTGTGGTTCATCGAAGGTTTCGTCTTCAACCCGTCCGAAACGTGGCGCCTGTATTACGACCTTTCACCGGACGAGTTTTACATCCGCGTCGCGGACGAGCACGACCAGACGGACGACGACAACCACCGCACGCTCTTCATGCTGATGCAAAAGGACCCGCTCAAACTCATGCTGACCAACTTCATGGACGACAACAACAACAACAACTCCCGCAATGACGACAACAACTCGTACGGTCGAAGCGCGGCCTACGACCCCCCCCGCGACGATCACTCGAGCGGCGGTGGCGGTGGCGGCGGCGGTGGCGGTGGTGGTGGCGGCGGTGGCGGTGACGGTAGTGGCGGCGCGCCGAGTCGCTACAACAGACGCAAAGATAACCGGCCGAAAAAAAGACCTCGCTTTTACGGAGGCGGAACGGCCTCGAGACACAGACCGGACACACCACCACCACCACCACCACCACCACCACCACCACTACCACCACAGCCGTCGCAACCACCGTCATCACCACCACAACCGGCAGAGCCAACACCACCGACGTCGCAACAACCGACACGATCAAACAGCACCGTGAGCAGACGCAACGATTCGATTGACTACGTTCAAATCCAGGCCAGCCGAAATATCGTGAACGCGCCGCAACAGGGCGCCGCCGCAAAAGCCGTGCAGCCGCTCACGTTTTCCCTGTCCAAAAGACGGAACCGATGGATCGACGAAAAAACCAAAAATTCAGCGAACATCACAAAGTACCTGCTGACGCTCATCAAAAAGTTCCTCACCGAACGAAGCAGCATGCGCATCACCGTGACACCGATGGTGGACGGTATCACCGGTACGGTGCGTCTGACCAACGAACAGATTCTGTTCATCATCGTAGCCGAATTCATGGGGGTGCTGATGGTGCAGTGCGCGTCCACCGCGTCACGTATGGAGGCGGAAAGAGCCATTTCTTTTGATGGCATCTTCAAACACTCGATCGAAAAAATCAAGTGTCTGGTCGCCTACATCCACACATCGCTCACCAACACGAAAGTGCACTACAGCGTGCGACGCTACGTGACTTTCGTGACGAAGAAAATCACGACGAGACAGATGGCGATAAACGACGACAACAACCACCTGATGCGACCCACGCTGCTGGACAAAAATTACCTGATCGAAGACATTCCCGGAGCGATACACGCCGACTTTGCCAACAGGTATTTCGGCGGCGGTGTGCTTTCAAAAGGCGCCGTTCAAGAGGAAATCATGATCATGTGCCAGCCAGAATGCCTCGTGGGCAAACTCGTGTTCGCCCCGATGGGCAGACAAACGTCGCTCGAGATAATCGGCGCCATCCGCTTCTCAAACTACATAGGCTACTCACGACAGTTCAAGTGGCACTCGCCCGTGCAGTACCTCGACACTTTGCCGCTCGACGTGAACGAACACGCGCTCACCGAGATTGTGGCGTTCGACGCCAAAGACTACTCGAAAAGATCGTCGATGGATCAGTTCACCCAATTGGCCATCACCAACACCCTCACCAAAGCCCTGAGCGCCTTCCAGCCCATCGACGGCACCGACATCTCCGTACCCGTGGTGACCGGACCGTGGGGCGCGGGCGCGTTTAAAAACGACGCACTGCTCGTGTGCATTATCCAGATTTACGCAGCGTCGGTGATAAAACGCCCCTTGATATTCACCAGCCTATCGGCAGATCTCATACACACCCTGACCATGATGCTCAACACCTGCGACGACTGGCAGATGGAGGAGATCATGAACTTTATCTTATCGTGTTGCGCCGAATACGCGCAGTCGCCAAGCCACCAACCGTTTATGCAGTTTATGCAAAAGGCCTTGATGGACCAGACAAAGCCAATGTCCGTCATGTCACATCACTCGATGCAAAGCGACATTCGTCCCTCTTCTTCTTCTGTTCGTTCTTCACCTTCTAAACATCCTACTACTCGTCCTCCTCTTTTTGATACTCTTGCCTTCAAAAATTCAATCGGGGTAGAAACAATACCAACAATTGATTTTTCTGGCATACAAGTAGACGAACAACAAGAAGAACAAGAACAACAACAACAACAACAACAACATGAGGACGAGGAACAAGAGGAATCACAGAAAAAAAAGAAACAGAAACGGAAAAAATCGAATCAGTAGTGGTTTGACACACACAATAAAACATTTCTATAAATCTCAAATATTATTACCGCGTTTGGGTTTTTATTATTATTGCAAATTTTTAAAATCTCGTATTCGTAAAAACGCTAAAAACATGTCAGCCACATCCTCCATCCGATCCTGTTGGTGCAGGGCGGTCCTCATGAAAAAGAACACCGGCCGGTCCACGACCGTACCGTTGCGATCTTTAATAAGATAATTGTTCATAACAAACACGAGGTCATCGTAGGACATTTCGTAATCATCATCCAAATGGCGTTCCATCAGCTCATCCACACGGGCCTTGTGCTTGGCGTACATTGTGTTGACGACCGGCGCCACCTCGCCCAGTTTCAAATGTTCCGCGAGCGCCCGTTCAAACGACCACGTCACCCGGGAGCACAGTTCGTGCATTTTCAACCTAGCCGCCAGCGCCAGGTACGCGTCGTCTTTGTCCTTGGACAGCACGTAACTGAAATTATTGTTGAGTTGCGAGGCGGTCGGGGGGCTTTCGAACAGATCCATCACGCCGTCGGCACGCGCCATGATAACGCTGTCTCGGACGGGCAAGTGCCCGGACAAAAACCGACACGTTTTCACGATGTGGTTGATTCCGTCCCGTCGATCTTTTTCAGACAGCCCCATCTCTCTCTATTCAGACAGCGCCGCACCGCATCTCACATCATCATGACAAATAGTCCCCGAATCACCTGTCTGAAAACATCCAGTCGTACAACAGTTTCTGCAGCGAACTGATGTGACAGCACTCACCGGGCATCATGTCCTCGTTGCACCCCCTCTTGGAAATGACCCCGTTGTACATCTCATCGCAGGACGTCTGCCCTAAAGGTTTCGGACACACGTAAGACGTCCACCCCACCCCCGTGTACACATCCTGCCGAATGCACAGCGGACACACAAACATGGAAATGTGCATCTCAACGTCCCGCTTTTTGAACGCGACGTCGCCCAGGCACACGGAAAAGTCGTGAAACAGCTGGTTCACGGCACCCGGGTCATCCGAGTCGATGCCCAACATCATTCCTTTGAAACGCTCCGAGAGGTCGACAAAGCGGGTGAACCCTTGTTTAGGCACGTGAGGCTCGCGGCACTGGTGGTAGAGGGCCACCTGCAAAAACCTCAGCGAGTACGCCACAATGTTAACGGGGGCCGGGCGGTACGAACCGTTTGGAAACTTGAGCAGGGGCGTGAGCAGCCGCGTCAGCGCTCTCTTGCACTCGGAAACCAGGCGCCGCTCCTGTTCGTAATACAGCCTCTGCTTATCGTCCAGCGGCATGGAATAATCTTTCGAGTTGAAATACGACATGAGATACAGACACCTCCTGGTTTTCGGCATGTAAGAGGACATGATATCGTCAGTCCTCTTACACTTGAGCACCTCCGCGTCCATGGCGAAAAGCCCTCGATAAAAAAATACACCCCGTCGGGAAATAAATAATCTGCCCGAATCACTGCGTCTTCCTCCTCAGCACGTCCTTATATGTCCTGGCGCCGCAGAGGACCGCGAGCTGCATCCAGTCCAGAACGACGTCCTTCATCGACAGATTCCTCAAGTACTTTAGCTCTCGGAACAGCAGCGTGTCCGTCTCGGCCGTTTTCTTGCGCGAGGGGTCGAGGACCGTGTCGTAAAAGTCGATCATGCCAAGCACGGCGGACGGGCACGTGTTGGCGAAGATCACCAGCCTGGGCTTCTCGCACGCGACGACGAGGTTGGACAGGTTCTTGTAAGTCGTGGCCGCCATGTAGTTGAGCTCGCCCGCCTTGAAATTCAGCTCGGGCACCCTGAGGCGCGGTGTCAACGTCTGCGCGACCGACGGCACCAGCACCGCAATGCCGCCCGCGTCGGAATCCACGACGAGCGTCGGGTACGGCGTGTGCCTGAACTTTCTCAAGTTAAAATGCGGGATGACGACGAACGGCACTTTGTCCGTGTAGTCGCCGCGCTTTTTCACAATATCAATGGTCATGTCGACCTCGGGGGGCGAAGAAAGGGACGACGAATAAAACGCGTCGGTGAATATCTTGGCGCCCAACGCAGTGGCGAGGTTGAACAGCCGCTCGTGCGCCTTGTTCTTCAAGTCGGCCTTCATCTCCGTGACCCTTTTCGGAACGTCGTCCGTCTTCATCCTGTTCGGGTTGGACAGCGTGAGGTAAAACTGCAAAATGAGACTGAAATCGCCTTCGTTAACACTCCGCCGAATCACCATGGCCGTGAGCCGCTGCGTCGCGGCGTCGTCGACCGCCTGTTTGATTTTACCAATGCCCAGAATGTGCCCGAGCGTCGGCACCTGCAGCAGAGGCGTCAGACGCTGCAGGGCGGCAGTGGACCTTTTGGACCCTCCGGTCGTCCTGAAAACGTCCAAAGACTTGTTGGCCTTGTCGGCGTCGACCACCAAAACATTCGGCGGCAGGTCCGCTCCGTCGTACGCGTAAACGGGAATGCCGTCCCGGACCTTGGGTTTTTTTTTCCTCTTCTTCTTCGTTTTACGAAAATGCAGCGGGTTTCCCAGCAACACTTCGTTGAGCCTCGCCCTGTCCCATCTCACGTGATCGAGCCAGTTGTCCTCGTTGTCCGAAGACAGATCATCGCTGGAATCGTCCACCTCGATGATGTCCGCATCGTCTTGTCGATCCTCTGCAGCTTCCAACCATCCCGTCTCTCCTTCTTCACCGTCGTCATCATCATCGTCACCAACGATCGGTGGTGCCAAATCAGACATTTCGAGACTTTACGCGACCCGGTGCACAACAACGTCGTCGCTCGATTTCAAACGCTGATGGCAAATGTAGTCGAAGATGGTGTCGTACCTGTACAAACCGTGCTCGGGTTTCCACGCGTACACCTTGTCGTCACAGTCTTTCTTCTTCACGACCACACCGTGCGCTTCGCCGGTGCCGCGATCGGTCACGACAAACTGGCCTTTCGTCGTCGTGTACAAGACGTTCAAGCTGAGCTCCTCTTCCCCCAGCACGGATTCCAGTTGCGAAAGGCGGCTGCAGGCGCGATACTTGTCCCGCGCGCTTTCCGGTGTCCAGCAACTCAAGTTGTAGCCACCGCAGTACTTGAGCGCAAAGGCGAGCGTCTCGGCATCGACGGCGATCTTCTCGGTGGATTCTCCGCAGAACCAGTACGCCTCGCCGACCGTCGCCGGAGTCCAGCGACACGTGGGTTGTGCGACGATCGTCGGCAGCACAAAGGCCTTGACGGTGTCGTAAACGGTCTTGACGGGATTGTAGCCGCCCCGGAACATGTAACTTTTGCAGAGTCTTTGCGCGAGCACCAGGGATCCGGTCAGCACGAAATAGAGCACGAGCAGATGGCCATCCCTCACGGTCAGAAACGGCGAGTTTTTCTCCAGGCCCAAAACGGTGTCGCGCACCACCCGTTCTTCGTAGCCCGAATTAAATAGTAAACTGTTTGCAAAAAGTTTCGAGTACAACGGGTAGAACCCGTCGCGAATTTCCCTCGAACCCAGCGGGTTGGTGAAAAACGCCGTCCAGTGCTCGACGTTCGTGTGGCCGAGGTCCTTGTAGTGAATGTTGAGGCGCACGCCGTTGGCGATGAACCGCAACACCCGCCGTCTCGTTTCGAGCACGTATTCAGGCGCCAAGCAAGTATTTAACGTTTCCACTTTAACGCACAGCTCCACGAGCAGATCCTTGGCCCTCTCATCCGCGAAAAAGAACCGATCGCCCATAAACGTTTTCACCTTTGCCGTCATGGCGAGTGGCTACTACTACTGCGTGCCGCACCCGCTGCCGCTGCTGAAATCCCACGACGAGCTCGTCGACACCGGCCTCAAAATAAACGCGCACTCCAACCTGTTTCGCGTTCTGCTCAGGTGGATGAACGACGAATGCACGCGGCTCGCGGCGCTCTCGACGCCGACGCAAAAACCGAAAAGCTTCGACCGGTCCGCCAAGCCGCTGGCGAGCAGACTGCCCGCCGAGTACGTCGACGACCTGGAAGCACTGTTGAGCCAAGCGAAGAGCCCGCGTGTGCTGGTCGTGGCGCTCAAGGACGGCCCGACCACCGCGCTGGTCGACGCCACGAAAAGATACGAGAGCGTGGCGCTGTCCTTCTTCGTTCAGTCGGTGCAGCAAATCAACCCCACGGCCGGCATCCTTTACGAGATGATCGGACAGCCTCCCGCACACGGGAAAGGCACGTTCGTCGATTGCGAAACGTCCAACTGTTGTTTTCGCCACGTGGTCGTGCGTCTCGTCGAGGCCAACAAACGGGACGGTTCCACACACACGCTCGCCCTGAACGTGAGACCGCACGAGTGCAGCAGCAACAACCCAGGTAAATATCCCGTCGACACGATGATGAAATGGTTGCAATGTTCACCGGTGGATTATTTGAAATGATGCGCCGCAACGAGCCTTTTTTTTGTTAATTTTCAACGCAACGACGCCATTGCATTCCACAACAACCAACCACCATGCCGTATCACGCCTCCTTGATCGTGTTTCCGGCGCTGAACATCACGGCCTTGATTTTCATGATCGGCACGTACGTCGTGATCGGACTCGGTTTTTTCCCGGACGGCCGCCTGATGCAGGATTCCATAACGAACGTGTTTGCCACGTACAAGCTGCAGATCGAGCCCAGCGAGTGGGTGTTTGTGCTGTGGATCCTCATATACACGTACCAGCTGCTGTGGATCATGTACACGCTGGGCACCATATTGTGCAGCACAGGCAGCGGCTTCCGCGGGTTCCCCAGCTACATGGACCCGCAACACATCCCCAACACGGTGGTGTACGCCAGCATCGTGTGTTCCGTGCTGAATTCCCTGTGGGTCGTGCTATTCAGCCACCACATGATCGTGTCGGCGTGCGTGCTGCTGTTCATCACCACACCGCTGCAGTACCTGATGATCGGCACGCAGCTGGTGTCCCTCTCGAAAGCCACGCCAGAATTGGAAAGCGTGGACCGCTCGCTCGACGTGTGGGTGACGAGAATATGCATGATAGAGGGCATGAGCCTGATGGCGACCCTGTCCACCACGACGACGTTTTTCAACTTTGGCATGGTGTATCGGTACACGCTGCACCTCGATCCAATGGCCACGGCCATCCTGGTGCAGCTCATGTTCTTGATCGGGCTGCTCACGTGGTTCGTCTTGGACATAAAAATAATGGATAAATTCACCAGGTACATCGTCTCGCCTTACATCGTCACCTGCCTGGTTCAGTTGGCCATCGTGACCAACATACCCGTGACCCAGGCGCTGTCGTACGGCCTGTTGAGCGTATACGTGTTCATGACGCTCATCAAATGCAGCATTCTGGTGCACCGCCACAGGAACAGCGAATGATGGGGGCGTATGGTGGTGTATAAAAAGGCGTCGCGATTCGAATCGGTTCAGTCTCGTGCGAAGCGTTCTCGAAAGAAAAACAATGGACCCGGTGGATTGGAATTGCATCTCGCAGTCGGTGATAAGCATCATCAGTCAGCACCCGGACAAGGACCTCAACATCAACCCGCACTCCATCACCGGACAAATCACAGACGGCGCGCCCGAAGAGCCCATGTTCAACTGCACACTTTTGTCCACGCCGCTGAAACGCAACCTGTTCAGGCTGCTTTCGTCGCTGCTGTTCAGGGTTCTCGGCGTTCAGCTCGGCGTCCCGACCCTGCCGCACACGCAGCTCACGGCGGCCAACGACAACTGCTACATCGAGCGCGAGTTCATCCCGTTTCACGATGCGCACGAACGCAACTACGAAGACGACACGAAAGGGTTGAGGCACGCCATAAGAGACGTGCGCAGGTGTCTGTTTGACGACGTGTTGCGCATCGAAGCGCCGGTTCATTTCGAAGGAGGCGTCAGGGTCACCAGGCTGATGAGATGATGCGTGTACGGGTACCGCTCTTGCACCTCTCTCGCGGTCCCGCAGACGTGATTGAGCATGATTCGATAAATGGCCGACGGGACCGACCTCACGTCGCCGTCCTCGCCCACGTTGAACCTAAAGTACGGCGAAGAATGTTTGAGATTGATAAAATGCGAGTACAGCATCCTGGCGGCCAGACCTCTGCCGCGCGCCGGATCCGCCGCGGCCCCAGAGAGATACATGGACATGTTTCTATTTTCAAAGGCGTCTATCATATCCACCAACGCCAGCCTGCTTTCCTCCTCCCTGTCTGTCGTCTGTGAAGCCATCGAGAAGCGTGATTATTTAATGTTTGTTTTGTTTCCGATGTACGAAAATAAATACTTTTGTTTTTTAAAAAAAAGCACGATGGTTGTTACTTTGAGGTACACCCTCAGCACGTTACGAGACGTTTTAGAGTACATCGTGTTACATTACAAAGGACGAAACAACCTCGACAACAACGATGACCGACACAACGACAAGACGACGAGACGGGTCAGGGGCAACACACTGGCCGGGTGGGAGGCGAACGTACTCGATTCCGAGGCGGGTTTCGACGCCATCGTAGAGTCGTTTGCGCTGTCCCACGACATCGGCATCCTGATGAACAAATCTAACCCGAACACAAACCTCTCGTACAACGTCCACATTCAGTTCCCAACGATATACATAACGCACACGGAAGACTCGCTGACATGGGACGAGAACGACAGAGAACGGCTGTCGGCGCTGCCGTACACTCCGTTCATCTCAAACATACGCCGCAAGCACCTGACGCAGGGACCTATGAACTTCGACCCGACCGACCAGAACCAGCAGCCGTTGACGATGGAAGCCTCGTCCAATGAAGACATCGCCGTGGGCTGGTACTTTGACGAGGGTGCGAATGATTTCGTGAGGTTATACATGAAACCCAACGTGTTCAAGTCGACCCCGAGTCAGGACAACGCGCAGCTGAACGACTACGAGGACGGCAGTCTACTGTTCGTGTGCCCCTCACAACTGGCCGTGAAATACGTGGAAGGCTTCTCCGCGAGAGGGCAGGTGACGTTTGAGCGCGTGACGGTGTACGACAAGACGAAACTGAACTGCCAGCTCGTACGCATTCACGGCGGATTGGAAACGTGCCTCATCGACAAGGTGACCGATATTTTCTTCCTGTCGGCCGAAGGCACGCCGATAGCGCACGTGGACCCGCACGCCGCCGTGTGCGAATTGATCAAAAACCTGACGGCGGAGAACTCGAATCTCGACCAGGGCGCCAAAGAAATCACCATCGTGGACGTTCCGTTCATCAAATCGTTCAGGGAGCTCGCGGATCACGACACGGGCCAGCGGTTGTTCAACCTCCGAGTGGGTGTGGCGATAACGGACGGAGAATGCGTGTACCGGTACCAAACGGCGGACAAAATCGACGACGCCGGCACGCTGAACGCGCTGGTGGACACCATGCCCGGGAAAACCTACGCGCTGTGTCACAGAATCGACTACGCCCCGCAGAGCCCGGCCTCATTGTGTATGAGTTTAACCAACATGGACATCTACATGTCGGCTATCGCAAATAACATTCCGGAAGGTCGGTCCGTGATTTACAAGACGCTGGAGGGTCTGCTGGCTTTTTTGTTGAAAATTGGATTCTCCGGAACAGCCCCGTACTGCGGCGACCCGCTGTCCGTGCACAGGATATACAAAAACGTGCGAACGTTCGAAAGGCACCTGTTTGACAACAACGGCACGGCCAGCATCAACATGTCGGCGTTCACGTTCGAAGCGGAGAACGGCGATTGCGATTTCATTCACTTGAAAGACTGGATCGAGACCAACAGCGGCCTCACGTACACACCATGCACCAGAGACAGTGAAAGACAAAACAAAATACCCATGTTGTGATGTTTGATTTGAGTTGTATTTTTATAATGCGTACAGAGTCAATAAACATAATACGAAACACAACAAACCCGATTTTGCAGAGGAGGCGGAAAGGTTTGGTGGGCACGGGCGCACGTCCGTTCGTTCCCACTTTGGTTCTTTAACCGCGTTTAACAAATACTCGTCACTGAGGTCGGCGATATTCGTGCAGCCGTACATTCCGGGTATCCAGCACTGCACGCTGACATTTTGAAAGTAAAACTCCAAATTGCGGCGAACACCACCCGTTTCGCTGGAAGGGTACCGCGTCACGCATTCATCGGAAAGGCGAATGCTCGCGTCGTACACGACACGGTCATCATCTATGAGGTGGTCGTTTTGCTTTTCTTGAACGAGCTTCGACAATTGCAAAAGACTCCCCAGCTTATCGGGATGATCGATCGCAATGGTCGAAGTTCCCAAAACGGATCTGTGTCCGACGTAGGTCGTGTACGACTCAACACACATGACCGGTTCGACCAAGAGGTATTGTTTTATGAGAGGACTACGTTTTGCGTTGTACCTCACGTAACATTTGGCCATGATGACCGAAAAATTATGATTGTGCGAGCAGCAACGCACAAGATCCGGATCAAGCAATCTGTACTCCACCTCATAATTAAGACATTGCGTTTCGGTCTCATCCAAATAAGTATTTTCTTCTTTACACTCACATCGAACCCCGTCCGCCGCAGAAGATACGCATGTGGTTGTTGCCAAATCACACTTATAACATAAATAGACAAAGGGAATTGGAACCGGGACCGTTGTTGTTGTTACAATTGGAGTAGTTAAGATAGTAGTAGTAGGAGGAGTCGTTTTGGTCGTAGTGGGTGTCGTTGTTGTAGTTGTGGTGATCAGAGTTGGAGTTGTCATTGTAGTGGTAGAGATTGTGGTGGTCGGCGTCGTTGTAGTTGGAGTTGTCGTCATAGTAGTCGGAGTTGTCGTCGTAGTTGTCGTCGTAGTAGTTGGAGTTATCGTTGTAGTGGTCGAAGTTGTTGTAGTTGTAGTAGAGGTTGTAGTTGTTGTAGGGGTTGTCGT
>BMAT01011619.1:63794-80996 GCA_019649035.1 Elysia marginata | reverse complement strand
TGCATGAAGAAAGAATGTCAGTCAGAACTGAAAAGATATTGAAATTAATCGAACTAGAATAAAAAAATTGTTCTAATTGAACCTTTTGATTAGCATAAGGTGTTTCGTTGATCGAGATTTGTTAAGAGAAGTGCATGTATTTCTTGTTCGCTGTGATAAAAGAGGGAGAATGCTACACAGATAGAGAGTGAAAGAAATAGAGATAGAGAGGGGGAAAAGAGAGAGAGATAATAGTGTACTTTATTTGAATCTGCCAGCCTGACTGAGCATTGCTAATTTTCTATACAAGTTATAATGTAACCTTGTATTGACTCAATGAACTTGAATTGAATTGAAGGAAAGGGAAACAATATTTGAAAAAAAGGAAATATATTCTTAAAGATGTTGTGTCGTTTCCAAAACTGTCCCCCTCTAGAACAACATAATGTTTCAATGATCTAACGACTATGTTGGTTGTAGGGGTTAATATTTGAAAACCAGTGCAATTGTCGCTACTAACACCAACCGTTTGATAGTAGCTAGTTTCCCTTTTTTAAGAAGTAAGAGCAAATAAAAAGCTAAAACTGGAAGGTCAATATCGATGCCAAGGGAATCAATTCAATATGACTTGGTTGAATACTAATTTCATAATTATGACCCCTTGATTATTTAAAAAATGCAAGTTTGAAGATAAACCCAGATTTTTAGCAGAAAACTGTTTTACTGGGTTCGCAATGCTATTTAGGTTGATAGATATAAGTAATTGAAGATTTTTCAATTTTTTTACTGTTATCGCTTGTTTAACGTGTTGTTCTGTATAGACTTAATCGTCAGTATTGTATATATATTATTGACGCGGCGGAGAAGTGTTGGCTTTTACATTGTATTCCTTTTATCATGGTTACTAACAGTTTCTTTGAAAATTCTTCATAACTTTTGTTCTGAGCTGCAAACGGCTGTGCTGGCGTATTTGTCATTCGCGTGTAAAAGAGAGGCTTCATGTTTGTTTGTAAATATAATTGTTATCCTTCCCCAGTCTTCAACGTTAGTATGTGGTCATAGTTCGGTAGATGTCATTGACTGAAATGTTGCATTGAAGTCCGAGGCATTTCTCCGTAATTTATATATTCGGAATCATATTAGATTGTAAATTATCGTACCTCTGGGCAACCTCCGTTTTTTGAAGTCAATCGTTTGCAGGCAAGAACGATAACTTTATGTTCTTTTTTCATTCCCAATGTATATATATATATATATACATATATCATTCTGTCATATAAGATTATCATCTCTGCGTGGCCTGAGGTGCGTAAATCGTGTGATAATGTACATGAAATTTAAACATAGCAAATACTACCCTGAGGAGAGCTGCAGTGCTTTATAAAATAGTGAGGTTTAGCAAACCTGTGTTAAGGGCCGTATGAGTTACAGCACGATTTACCTGCAGGGCCGGCAATGAAAATGTCTTCACAATATCTTGAACTCCGCAACTCACCTTTTGTTGTGATGTTTTTTGTTTCCAGAGCCAAGTGGATCGAGTCCGACTGGAGTCCTTGTCGACCCGTGCCTGGTCACAACAACTGTGCCACCGGCATGCAGACCAGAACAGCCATCTGTGTCGAGATGGACGGTACGCGCCTGTTCCTGCTATAGTTTCTTTGAACCACAAAACCACTGTCACTGTACTTTTTATATAATTTCCTAACGTGTTTTTTATCTAACAGTTTTATGTACATGAATGTATAAGTTTTAAGTTACGATAGTCTTTCATAGAAATACATTTATCAAGCTTTGCTGTGTCGATCTAAAATGTTTAATCTCCCCCACGTCACCGGCTACGCAGCAGAATTTCGCATTGTATGGGGATGCAACCAATTGGTTATATATATTTGAAGCATACATGTTCTTACTACAGTTTAGTTTATTACTTTATTGTTACCTTTATGACGCCAGACGTATAATCTTTATTCTGCCATCACGACCGGCGATACACCTATAACATATATGCATCGTATAGGACTGCTGACAATAAACTTGTATCGCCAAGCTTTTGTTTATTTTTAACTGTTAAGCTTATCTTACAAGTTTCAACCGAGATTAGCGTTAACATACTTCTTGTGATATCGAAACGCAGCATCTCCCACGCGGCTTATACTGCAGATACTGCACTTTGATTGTTCCGGGTAGAATATGTGCAAATAATAGGAGGAAATCTTAACAGTAGTGAAAGAATGGCAATCAACCTTAAAAAGTACAGAGAGTTAAAAGACCAAGTGTTGAAATTACAATTAAATACTGTTATCAGATTTACAAGAAGCGCCATGGTTTTAATTTTAAATGGTTTTTCATATAAACTTTTCAAAATGTTTTTTATTTGACACTTATAAGGAAAAAAGGTTTTTCCCCTTTTACAATGTCTAAACTGTAAAAAGTTTTCTAGTAATTTATTCATAAACGTTACTATTGTCTTTGTTTATCTGTTTTGACGCCAGACGAGAGCAAGACGGAGCGGCCTGTAGATGACAGCCGGTGTATGCGATCGCGACCGCTGGAGGCGAAGTCTTGCGAGGTGGAGTGTAACAGGGACTGTACGGTGTCGCAGTGGTCTGCCTGGAGCTCGTGCCACACTGACGACTGTGTCAGCATCAACTTCAGGAAGAGACAGAGTCAACTCGGTACGGAGGGGTGGAGGGTTGAGGGGAGAGTTAGACAGGGTCCGGCCAGTGTCCGGCAAGCGGGACGGATTCACACTGGGTCCGGCCAGTGTCCGACAGGCGGGACGGATTAACACTGGGTCCGGCCAGTGTCCGGCAGGCGGGACGGATTAACACTGGGTCCGGCCAGTGTCCGACAAGCGGGACGGATTAACACTGGGTTCGGCCAGTGTCCGGCAAGCGGGAAGGATAAACACTGGGTCCGGCCAGTGTCCGACAAGCGGGAAGGATTAACACTAGGCCCAGCCAGTGTCCGGCAGGCGGGACGGATTAACACTAGGCCCAGCCAGTGTCCGGCAAGCGGGAATTATTAACACTGGGCCCGGCCAGTGTCCGGCAGGCGGGAAGGATTAACACTGGGTCCGGCCAGTGTCCGACAAGCGGGACGGATTAACACTGGTTCCGGCCAGTGTCCAGCAAGCGGGACGGATTAAAACCAGAGCAAAAATTTAATGACGAGCGATTTTTGTAAATTTGGTTTTTGCGTTTTCCAGATTCTAGAGAAAATCAAGAAAATTTTCTCAATTTTCCTCGTCGTCTTTGTAAAAATGCATAATTATGATGTCATGACATAAAGAGATCTTAACCAACTTTTGGTCTAAAACTCGATATGCACTTCGACATCAAGAATTATGTAAAAAAAAGCGCGATTCTGATTTCAATGAAGTGCAAACACTTAGCTTGGGAAACCACTCCTAAATTATGTAAAAGAGAAAAGTACTATCGCCTGGTTCTTAAGACGCTGCGTAACCAGACTATGGTTTATTTTATGCTTCTTCTTTCCCTTATTTTCATAGTGCCTCTTACCGAAAATGGACCGGCCTAGCGGTAAGATACTCGCTCAGAGATCAGGAGGTGCGTGGTTCGATCCCTGGCCGAGTTAAACCATGGACTTTAAAATTAGTATTAGCAGCTCATCCGCCGAGTGTCTGGCATTATGGATTTAGTGCTAAGTCTGGTCGTCCCTGTGTCAGGATAATGTGACTGGGTGTGGTGTATGCAAGCGCTCCTTACATCACAGTGTGGCAGCACGCTTTCAATTGTCCAAATCGCCGTCTCTGGTATAACCTTGCAGTTGAAAAGAAAAGAGACGTTCAAATTGAAACAACCTAACCTAACCTACCGAAAATGGGCCGGTTCTACTATGAGGCTGTTGCATGACAAACCTCTCTTGTACGTAAAATTGAAAAGGTGTACCCCTCAACGAGTTGTCTCTGCGGGGTATGTAGTTCAGCTGAATAAAATCTAAAAGTTGCATCGAAGTTAAGAGACTGCCTTGTGCCTTACAGGAACTTCTATAAACTAATTATTTAGGGTTCATGTAACAGCCAGTCACATTCACTTGAGGTGTCAATTATGTTGGGCTCGTCGTGTATCCGACAAAAGGCAGGATTAAAGCAAAGCAAATAATAATGATATAGACAGAAAAACTACCCTCTGGTTACACAGTACCAGTGTAAAGAGACAGCAATTTTTTTCACTGCTTTATATTGCGCTCTATTGACATAACCTCTCTTGTCGGAAACGTGCCAAGTCTATTATAACTTTACCCTAAGGTAGTCGGGGGAGCATTGAACAGTTAAAATGCCAAATTTTCAAAAGATAAAGAATCGGATGTAAAAGTAAACAGGTTTAGCCTGTCTACTTTAACCAGCCAATTTTTTTAGGTACAGGGCTGAAAGCTCAACCATTGATTTTCTTGTTATTTTTTACCAAAAGTTAAATAATGAGAGCTGGTAATCTATTATCGCCTAATAATATTTTGATGATGCTGAAAACGAAAGGAACATTTTTATCGTCTTAATTTTATATGATTCTAATTTTATATGGTAATTTCTCTGGACTATTTCAACATGTTTTTATCGAACACTTATGAGAAAGTAGCCAGGCTCTGTGTGCCTTAAATTTATTGGGGTTCTCTAGTTTGCTATAGTTGTTAAACTATGTAAAAATTGATTCGAAATGTTCATGCAAAAATACTGACTTAGTTTGGCTGCCATAACTGTGTGAAAAATGTTAAATGATACAAATCGATTGTGATTATTGAGTTAAAACTGCTGATTAACCGGTTGATTAACCTTTAAGAACGCATGATATATATTTAACACCTAAATTAAAAACCTGTTAAAATCTGTCGATCCACAAAATTTATTAAAGTGAGAGCTCAAAATGTCTTAAGTTAGGACATTGCTTATAAAAAGATAACAAAAAAGGTTTTCCTTAAATTCAGTAGTGTTGTATAAAACTCATAAAAATATTTCAGAGTAATGCCCCCTGGGCTCTGGGTAGTCTCTTAGCTTATTTTTAGAACTTGAGGCGGTTTTTTTTACTGCTTAACTATTTACCCCTAGTAGGAGCTCGCAGAAAGCTAAAACTTTTTAGTTTAATACACAAGAAAGCTTCATCACACAACATGGGCCCTATCAAGGCTTGCGCTGTCAAAGGCCGTCAGTCGGTCATCTCGTGTAATTTTGGAACTACTGTAAGGTTTTGCAAGAGGAAGCAGTGTGGTTGAGAGAAAGAGAGAGAGAGAGAGAGAGAGAGAGAGAGAACAATAAAAGATGAGGGTGGGAGAGATGTGCCAAAGGGAGGAAAAAATAGAAAATGGAGTTTAAATACCAAGCGAGAAAATTTGGTTATCAAGCAGTAAACTCACAATGCAGCTCAGACAGTCTTAATCGGCAAAAGATAATAATTTTTTTTTCAGTCGAAATACTTTTATATACAATGGCACTCTCTCTCTCTCTCGCTCTCTCTCTCTCTCTCTCTCTCTCTCTCTCTCTCGCTCTCTTTCTCTTTCTCCCACCGTATCTCTCATCCTCTCTTTCTCTTTCTTTCTCTTTCTCTCTCTCATTCACTAACTCACACAAACTTTCTTTAGGTTTTTTCCCTCACTGTGATATATACATTCGACAAATCTATCAACTGTAACACACCCCATCCATCCATCCACAGGACAAAGCTACCGTACCCGCAGTATTTTAACGATACCAGGGTCATCGGGTCAAGATTGCCCTCACTTGAGCGAGAGCCGGATGTGCCACCCTGAACCCTGTTTCCGGTGGAACATCACTCGGAAACCTTGCCAACCCAACACGGGACAATGTGGGGTGGGCAGCTATGAACAGATGGCTAGCTGTCTTAACAGAGATGGGGTAAGATCAGCTGGAAATAAAATGGTTGCTCGTTTACTTTTTTAAGAAGTTGTGACAAAAATAATAAATACGAATGTATAGTCACTTACACTTAACTTAAAATAACTTCTAAAAATATGCTTCTGGCACAAAGGTAGATTGCTCAACATGGTTGGAGCATTATAAATAGTATGCATTTATCTTTTTTTTTAAACTGGTCCATATTCTTTAGCTTCGTGCTCAATTACTTGTCAGTGGAGCGGTCGTCGATGAATGGGTAGATAGATGGATAGATTATCAAAGGGTTTGCAGGTATGTCTGTAGCTGAGTAGCTAGGTACTTATAGTGTGAATGCGTGGATATTTGGGTCAACAAAACTGCTGATATGTAAATAGGTGGGTGATTAGATAGATAGGTATACAGGATATTGCTCAAGAATGGCATAGTTATGTCATGCCATATCTCAGTCACAAGTAAAGGCACATTTTCTGAAGGAAAAACGTCCTGACCACTGATCTCACAGAATAATTGTGTATGTCTCCCCCTCTCCCCCCTCCTTTTCTTATAACCCCTACAACAAACTTCAACACAACGTCGTAGGTGTGTATGGGATGACTAATTGAACCTTGGTGAATGGGTAATTAATGAGTTGGCTATGCAAGAGTTTACTTTTTTTCTTGCTGAATAAAATTTTTGTTTGTTTTTTTTTTCACACCCTAGGTTCTGGAGCGGCCGTTTCAGTGCAACCTGCAACTGGAACCTGTACAGAACTGGGTCACGTGTTACGTGCCGTGTCCCCAGGATTGCGTTATGAGCGAGTGGAGCGGCTGGTCCCCGTGCCCGGATTCGTGCCAGCACCAGTCCAGTGGCGCGCCGGCCGTTCGTTTTAGACAGCGCATTGTCCTCGCCTATGCTGTGTCC
Organism: Elysia marginata; assembly: GCA_019649035.1. Lineage (NCBI taxonomy): Eukaryota > Metazoa > Mollusca > Gastropoda > Plakobranchidae > Elysia > Elysia marginata. The sequence goes on along the minus strand of BMAT01011619.1, from coordinate 74,248 downwards.
GATAGACGGACCGATGCCAGTAAGAAGTTCATGATGCAAAGAAGCAGGGGCTAACAATTAAACCTTTTTGCTGTCGTTTTTTGTTTTGTTTTGTTTAAGAGAATAAATCAAGTGACTTTTTAAAAAGATTTCGATATATTTAATGCAGTTCAGAGGCTGTAAAAAGGTAGTGTTTTTAGTAGGATCTTAGAGAAAAGGCTGGGGTGCGGTGTTTGTAAATGTTGACGTTACTGGTCTCATAGAAAAGAGAATGAGACATTTTCTGTCCATGTGCATCGCACCAATTGCGACCGAAAAGAATTTGCAGGAATAAGCTGTCGTTTTTTACATTTTCTGGTACCGGGGTATAGTACAGATAATAGTTTTATAACTGTATTCTTATGGTATAGAACAAAGTATTGTAAAAAGGAGGGTGTTTAGCTTCTTAAAAAATATTTCTAGTATTTATTATTCTCAAAAGTCTTTAAAATTATGAGTACAAGAATGCAGACTTGAGTTCTTTTATCTATAGTTATAACCGAGACTAAAAAGGAATAGAAGAAGATGACGAAATTGGTGTGCATGATGATGATGATGATGATGATGATGATGATGATGATGATGATGATAATGAAGGAGAAGGAGATAAACTTTAATTCTCAAAAATCTTAGACCTATTATGGAAAACAACATTTTGAATCTACCACCACCAAATAACTGTCCGCAATGATTCATGTTTTTCTCCCTTTCACATTTTTACGCAGCAAATATAGTAAAATGCCCAGGACCAGAAGCAATGCGAGAGGTCGAGAACTGCCCTGTTATCTACGACTGCGCCATCTACCGCTGGGAGGTTGGACCGTGGCAGAGCTGCAAGTTGGACCTGTCTCAGCCGGACAATGAACTGATGAGCCTGGGAGGCGGGTCCTACGGCCGGAGGGCAAAGAGCTGTGGGGCTGGCTTGGTGGTCAGGACAGTGAAATGTATGAGCTCTGACGGAGAGCTGGCTGACCCAAGCAAGTGAGTGTTCACAATGGTGCTTGTTAGGTTATATAATAATGTTGTTATAGGGTTGTTTGTTTTTTTTTTTTTACAAATCCTCTACTTCTTTGTTTTATGTATTATGTCTCGTTCCGATCCCTTCGCCCTGGATTCTGATGCAGACATCATATAGTACTCCAAGCTTCCTTTTCTTCTTCTTCTTCTTCTTCTTCTTCTTCTTCTTCTTCTTCATCGCTCTTCTCTGTCCCTCTATTTCTCTTCTACCTCCTCAGTATTCTTTTAAATTTTCTTCGTGGTCGTTTATTACTCCTGTTTAATTTTTTATGTATCACATTTAAGCCCACATCAATTAATACTATAGCAATATGTGTATGAGAGAAGAAGCAGCATTTCTTACTGAGACCAACACAGACCAGTCCTGGTAAAATGACAAGTTTAATCAAGAAAGTTTCAGGGTATAAGTGATACAGAATGCACGAGAAAAGACTAATGACAGCCCTCTATTCAACAGTAATAACGATGTGCGAAATCCCTCTGTTCCAACTCAAGTCCTTAGTAACTGTTCGTATCTTCCTCGTGGACCATTCTATGAATGAAAGTAATATCTATAGAATATAGATTTTTCTTTATTTAGAACTAAAGAAGTTAATCACAGTGTGAATTGCAAAAAGCTATCTATTTTAATAACCATTTTTTGTAATCATTAGATGTGTAGAGAAGATCAAACCGGCGTCGACTCACCCATGCAATGTGACGTGTCCGATACACTGCCATGTCAGCGAGTGGTCAGAATGGTCTGCTTGCTCCTCCACCTGTACACCGTATGCAGGTAAGATCGAATTATTTATAGGCAACGGAGGCTCTGGTAATCTAACTATCTATAATTATAATAATAACAATAATAATAATTATAATAACAATAACGATGATGATGATGATAATGATAATAACAATAATAATAATAATAATGGTGATGATGATGATGATGATGATGATGATGATGATGATAAAAATAATAGTAATAATAATAATGATAATAGTAATAATAATTATAATAATAATGATAATCAAAATAATAATAGTAATAAAATTATTATAATAATAATAGTAATGATACTAATAATAACAATAATAATGATGATGATGATGATGATGATGATGATATGATGATGGTAATAATAGTAATAATAATAATAATAATAATAATATTAATAATAATAATAATAATAATAATAATAATAATAATAATAATAATAGTAATAACAGTAATAATAATTATAATAATAATTATTATAATAATAATAATAATAATAATAATGTTCACCTCCTCCGTAAAAAGCAGTTTCAGGCAACTTTAAAGACGTTAAAAATATGTTACTTTAAAGTAATTACATCTGTTTTTCTTTCTTTCTCGTGCTGGTTTTCTTTTCTTTCCTAACTTTTGACCACTTATTCTCTTCTCTTCATCTCTTTCCTCCAGTTTAACTTATAATATGTTTTCAACAAGGCTGTTCCAACAAATAGCTTCCTGACTCTCACAGCATACATTTGTTTGTTTCACAGAAATTTTCGGCTAACCAATTTTGATGTCTTACCAACGGTTCATACCAGCGAATTTAAAAAGAAAACACGTCCCGAGTTATTAACCCCTGTGTTCAAACATATCTTCTATTCTGTAGTATTGAACTACCCAACGCAGTACAGAAGACGTTACGTGCTTCAGGACGCAGAGAACGGAGGCCAGGCGTGCCCTAATGACCTGTACGAGCAGAATACGTGCGTGGAACTTCCACGTTGCCAGAAGTATTCCTGGAACATCTCGGAGTGGAGCGGTTGTATTTTGCCCGTCGTAGCTTTCGGGTGTGGCCAGGGACTGCGAGCGAGAAGTGAGTATCATGGCCATTGCAAAGAGATTCTAAAAAATTATACCCAGAGCGTGAGCTTCTCTTTAACGTGACTATTGGGAATGAGATTAGAGCGCAAATTAGATCTCGTTCGTGTTGGCCAACTCCCTCTTTGATGTCAATTGCTTGCGGGCAAGGACGATAGGCCTAACTTTGCACTCTATTTTCATTCCCAGTAATACTTACACAGGTCTTCCTGTGTTCTCCCAACTAAGGCTAAGATCCAAACTGCGCCCGCTCCGTATACAACACAGCAGTTTATATCAACTGTGATACAGTGGTAAAAAAAAGGTTACTGTCTGGTCATAGACGGTGGTTTTTCCCCCACTTATTTACTATTGGACGTTGGTTTTTTTCTCACTGTATCGCAACAGCTCTATTAAATTTTGTCCCTTGCCGGGGTGGATACGGACCGGGCGTAGTTTGACATCGCCCTAATAATTACGCAGATGAATTAACGACAGGATTAGATCCGTCTTGTTGAAATGGTGTACGTGTGAGTTTTACCAGCTATAAACACCGTCAATATATATGAATACTGGAAGATATATTTCACGGTTAAAAGCTTATCTTTTTTAAGTTTTTGTTAACCTAATTGTATTCCAACTAATTGTAAAAAGAAAACCTGGGAAGCACGGGCTACGTTGCTAAAATTAGAACGGTGCAAAATTTATATGGGGATCCGCTTCGGACCCTCCCCGTTTTAGTGGGACTGCATTACCAAAAAGTATTTTCTTGGAACGTTTTATTACAAAAAACTTAGACAACATTTGAAGCTTGTGAACTTTCTAAAAACTGTACTTTGCTGACAGCAAATATGAAAGGGACGGTTTTATTTAAGAAACATTAGAACAAAGTGCACCATTGTTATCTTTCAATCAAGATTTTAAGGTGAGTATAGTTTTTAGCTTTTGCAATAATGTTTTGATTCATTAATCTAAAAACACAGCACTTATTCCTGCTTCTTCATCTTCTCCAGTCGAATGCAGGTTCTGTGTGCTCTGAAACATTCCGTATCAGATTTCATTCTGCAATGTTGTACCCCCCCCCCCCAACATACTTCTTTTGGCCTGTCTTTTCTCTCTCCTAAAACTTACCATTTTAAACGCAGACTAGTTGTTTATGTTAAGTTTGTTCATGATGGGGTAAGCTGGTCAAAAGAAGTTGATTTCATCATAAAATAGCGAATTTCAGATTTCAACTTTTTCTATTTGTTTTTCTTGTGTATGTAATATTTTTTTTCTGTTGATTTTTGCACACGAATCTAAACAGAACATTTCCGTGCCAAATTAAAATAACTTCAAGGACTCTAATAAAGATCTTATATAGCCAGCTGTTTGTAAGAATATGTTTTTGAACTATTACAAGTGAAAGGCTTGAAAAAAGTTCGTTAGTTTTAAAATATTTAAGAAAATAAAAATGTATACACATTTTTTTATATTTTTTCCAAGATGGTTGCCGTACCATGGCAACCGGGAATGTTATGTAATAATTTTTAAGTTTTATAATGTTTTTGGCATCTGGTCAAAGGCTGCATAGCTTCATTTCGGCTTGCAGGTCAATATTCAAAAAATTCAATATTTTTTTTTTTTTGCGAGCCCCATTAATATTCCCGCATTATCTTTTTTCTCCTTTCTCTTTAGGTTTTCATAATGCTTAGAACGTTTTTTTTTCTTTTTCTTTTTTTTTTTTTGCATTTTTTAAATTTTGAGTTATAATCCCTGGGTGTGTGCAGATATCACATGCAAGCAGGTGGACAGTACAGGAGAGAAGCAGGTCCCGCTCTCCACCTGCCTGGAGCGGGTCGGGAATATGCCGGAAGTGACGCAGGGGTGTAGCGTCACGTGCGAGTCGGAGTGTCAGCTGTCTCAGTGGTCCGAGTGGACAAGCTGCTCGCCTGGCAGATGTAACAAGAACAGGTTCCGGTCCAGGCAGTTGGAAGGTCAGTTAGTGAGCAGGCCGGTCATTACTTTGTTCTATGGTGTTTAAATCACTGGCGAATAAAAATTGGCCGTTGATAGAAGTAGACTTTAATTAAATTGGTCAAACAAATTTCTGCATTTGGTATAGGTTGTACCCTATAGTAGATTCGGAACCCTTTGTCTTGTATAGTATGTCGCCACCACCCTTTTCAATAAAGAAGTTTCGAAGCGAGTTCCTTGTTCAGACTCTTGTTTAGACTTGCCAATTTCATCGTTTTAAAGGCAACCATTGAATCTGGAGGCGCTCAAACACAAAAAAAAACATAGACAGCAAAAAACAAAGAACGAACGATAATACGCACGTAAAAATTATCGTTCTTTAATCTGTTTTTTTTTTTAATCAGTGAATTCGCTAACTGTACAAAAGCACCAATTTCTTAATCCACGGACTACTTTAAAAATAAGAACAAAAACAGAACTGAAGCTAGTTGCTTTAGCTTTACCAGGTCGAGTGCACCACAAATGTGAGTGCAAATCTTAGATTCTGTATTAAGTTTGAATACAATAGTTCCATGCCATACTGCTTTTGATGTTAAAACAAACTTGAGGAAGAGCACAGAACAAGGTACGAAAGTTTTTACAAAAGTATGCCCTAAAATTCGGGAATGTTAAACTACATAAAAGTATCAATCATATAAAAGCTCAAGGTGTTCAAATGCATGCAATTTGTTAGTTTGCTTTTATTATTAAATAGTAGTAGTAGAAGTAGTAGTAGTAGTAGTAGTAGTAGTAGTAGTAGTAGTAGTAGTAGCAGTAGTAGTAGTAGTAGTAGTAGTGTTGTAGTTGTTGTTGATATTATTACCAGAAAAGTCAAAACTTTCCTCATACAAGTATCCATGGTATTTTAAGCCAAGTTTTTTCAACCACAAGGGTTCTATTCTCTCTTCTTTTTTTTTACCAACTATAAAAATCCAATGCATAAATTGAACAGGAGTCGCAGTAGAGCTGTATGGATAAACAAGTCAAATTTTTTTCAAGTAAGGTATATATTTTAGCTCTAAAACCTTGTTTCGTCCCTATTTTTAGAGCTAAAATATATACGTTCCTTACTTGAAAAAAATTGATAAACAGTAAATGGCGTTTTTATGTAGCGCTTATCCACTAATGTGCTCTAAGCGCTTTACATGGGTACCCCGACAGGCCATTCCCAACCAAAGCACCTTCTGAAATCACAGAGGAGCAGCTAGTTAAGCGCACCACTCTAGCATTCTGACAAGATCTTTCACTGCCTCTAGTCGGGTACTCGTTTAACGCATGAGTGAGGCGAAGAAATGTGTGTAAATAGCCTTTCTCAAGGACTAAAGTTTAACGTCGACCTGCCGAAAGCAGATCTCGGACCGCGGACCTCTCGATCCGAAAGCCGATCTTCTACCACTAGACCATGACGCCACAAAAATCCAATAAATCCAATGCACATAATCAGTTCCTTTTTTTTCCTCATCGTTAATGATGGACTGGGCTTGCAAAAATTTCAATCAATCAATTCTTTATTTTGTGTTTATTCAGGCCCCAGCAAATTCAGCGCGGAGTGTCGAGACACAGACCGCTACCCGAGAGACCAACACGAAGAGTGCCCGTGTAGTACCCACGAGAACCAGTTAGTAGGCGAGTGGTCAGACTGTATCTTATCGGAGAACCCCGAGGTGAGCAGGGAAACTCTGCTTTACTTTAATAGATGATAGGTTGTGGGTTTGAGTTTTGACGTCCCAGTCAACTATGGGGTTATATCATAGGCGGCGCTGGAGACAATTGAAAGCGTGCTGCCACCCTGTGATGTAAGGAGCGCTTGCGTGCACCACACTCAGTCACATTATCCTCACAGCGGGCCGACCAGACTTAATACTAAATCCATAATGCCAGACACCAGGCGGATCAGCTGCTAATACCAATTTTAAAGTCTTTGGTTTGACTCAGCCGGGGATCGAACCCGTACCTCCTGATCTCTGAGCAAGTGTCTTACCGCTAGGCCACAGAGCCGGTTTGATAGATGATAGGATGTGGGATTGTTTACAACTCACACCTCAAGACTGCATTAAAGGGGAAAAAGAGAAAGTTTAGGTGGGCAAGAACTTTGCTTTATTTAAATAGATGATGCGATGTGGGTTTGTTGGCAGTTATTGCAACAAAAGGGTTACAACTAGCATCCCAAGATTGTTAAAACACCAATAAAGAGAGAAGGGGGTAGAGAGGGAGAGACAGACTGACGGAGACAGAGAGAGTAGAAAAAAAAAGAGGAAAATGCATAAGAGGGGAAAATAAGAGAAAGTTTGGGTGGGCAAGAAGTTTGCTTTACTTAAATAGACAAGTTGTAGGTTTGTCAGCAATTATTGCAACGACGGAGTTACAATTAACAACCCCAAAATTGTTGGTTGAAAGTAAAAAAGGCTAATAAAGAGAGAGAGGGGGGTAGGGAGGGAGATAGAGAGTATAAAAAAAAGAAAAAAAAATGCATGGGAGGGGGAAAATGGTGGGCAATAACTTTGCTTTATTTACATCGATGCGTTGTGGTTTTGTTGGCTTTTTGCTATAAAAGAGAGACAGCTAATACCTCAAGATTGTTAAAAGTAAAAAAAATTGCAAATAAAGAGAGAGAGAGGGAGAGAGAGTAGAAACAAGATAGAAAAAAATGCATGAGAGGAGAAAATAAGAGAAAGTTTAGGTGGGCAAAAACTTAGCATTACTTAGATACGTTGTGGCTTTGTTCGCAATTGAAACAAAGGAGTGAAAACTGATATCTCAAAATTATTAGGAGTTAAAAACGCAAATAAAGAGAGATATTGGGGTGAGAAGGAAAAGAACACAAAGAAATGCATGAGAGGAGAAATAAGAGAACGTTTATGTGGGCAAGAACTTTGCCTTACTGTACGAGATAGTCACAACTGATACCTCAGATAAAAAGAAAAAAGAAGAATAAAACTCAAATAAAAAAGACCAGAGAAAAAAAGGTGAAAAGAAAGAGAGGGAAAATGAACTATAGGAGATTTCGAAAAAAAAAAACGATGGTCAGAATGAGAGTGAGGGTGATGGATATAGAAAGATACAGAGGTAGCTAGATATTATCTTTATGTTAATTTTTGTCATTTTTTTATTCTTCTAGCGTATATTTTTTTTATTAATCCCTCATTCTCTCTTCCTTCTTTTATGGTAAATTATATCGTTTATCCCATTCCCAGACAGGGACTCGGTTCGCCCAGATGTCTTTGACAAGCATCCGATACCGTCTTGAACACCTCAACATGACAGGATCTAGCGCCACTGGAACCCGCGCCGAGTGCGGCAACGGCAAGCGCTTTATGGCCCTGCGCTGTGCCAACCCACAGAAAGATGCTTTAGGGAATACTCGCTGTCTAGGAGAACGTAAGTACGACACAGTCTTAGGGTCATTTCACACGTTTCACGCGTATTCCGCACGAAAGACTTCCGATCGCCTCTGGACCAGTGATTCGTTGTTTTTTTTTTTCCTTTTTTTTTCTCATGGTGCGTTAGAGATTTAAGGGGACAGAATTTTCTTATAGACTACTGTCTAGAAAAACGGGCTTCAGAGTTAATCATAAAGAGAGAATGTGTGTGTGTGTGTTGTTGGTTTTTTTTTTTGCGCTGAGAAGCCAGAATTAGGGTCCATGGAGTCAATGCGAGTGGTTGCTCTTTGCTCTGTTTTGACTAGTTTAGTCTGTGCTGCGGCACGAGCAGACCCAGATCAAGAGTTATACATAATATCAGCTGGTCTCAGCTCTGGAACTGTGCTGAAGGATATCTTAAGTTTTGTTTGAATCAAGCTATTAAATGATATGTATTGTTTCTATATGTACTTTATTAACAGCAATGTGAAACCTTAAAAGAAACATTTACTCTGAAGAAAAGAGGATATGGATAGAATAAATTTCTTGCTGGGTCAGGACTTTTCTTGGCTATGCTTTCAATACTTATTTTTTTCTCTTTCTGCTTGTAACCTGTGTCGCAGGGAGATATATATGACTGTCTATCAACAGCAAGGCGGATAGTTTTGATAAGGGAACAAGCCATGGGATTCGGACTATCCCAGGCTACCGTACTTAACAGGCCTGTCCGCTTCAACGTAAACCAACTGGCAAATGAGACTTCTAATTACCTATCTTATTTGGATTGATGTAAAGTTATTCCAAGATAGAACTTAACAAGTATTTTTCAGTTATTCACCGGTTGAAAAAAGAATACATGTAACATGGTGGGATAAATACATCTGCTAAAGGTGGGGGGTGGCATATACTATGGCGGCAGAGGCTTTCGAAAATCGGAAACATCCTAATATATTTTATGATGTTTTGTAGATAACATCCTGATACATTATGTGATATTGTGAGCAACATTATGTTATGATGTTGCAGAATACAGAGAGGAGAACTGCAGCATCCCGTGCCCCGTGGACTGCCAGATGTCCGACTGGACAGACTGGTCCCCCTGCAGTGTCCAGTGCGGCTCTGGCATCAGCTACAGGAGTAGGAAAGTTGTCACCCAGCAGGCCAATGGTGGACGCTTGTGCCCGTTTACGCCTGGGAAGACAAAGGTAACCAACCGTCCTGGTTTGTGTTGGTTGGTTCTTTATTGGAAGGTACAGTCAGCTGCTTGTCATTGTAGGAAAACTTCCCTATGGGTTTTCCCTGAAGATCAGCCTTACATTTCACACATTTTGTAGCAACCCAAAATGAGCCGGATATTGAAAATTTAAATTAAAAAAAGCCTATAATCAAGATGAGAATCCACTTTATTGTTTTAAAATGATAAATCACGTAGGTAAATTTTGTAAACGGTTTACTGAGTTCTTCAAAGAACTTCTTGGAAACATTAAAAATGCGCGACATTTTCCGATTCCAATCTCTTGAGATGTCCCCATAACTCTACTGTCTTTTTTATATTTTTTTCATATGTCTAGTTCTTTGTTTTTGATTTGTCCTTCTCTTCTCCATTTCCTCTCTGTCTCTCTGTCTCTCTGTCTGTCTCTCTCTCTCTCTCTCTCTCTCTCTCTCTCTCTCTCTCTCTCTCTATTTCTCTCGTTCTCCCTCTCTTTACATTGTATAGCTTTAATTTACCCTTTCTCCCATAAATTTTCAATAACGTTCCTACATAATGCTCAGTTGGCTTTTTCTTCGATTTTTAGCATCACAATTATGCATTTACACTTTGAAATACAGTACAATACCTAAATGCTTAATGCCCAATAATAAGTTATGTCCACATTCACTATTCTTATATCTATCACAGAAAAGATAAAGCAAGATTTTATTGACTTGATTATATCAGCGTTTGAGTCTTTGCAACCTGTTCATTGGTCCCCCTACGTTGCGTTGCCTGCGTGTTTTAGATTATTGAAAGATTTTAAACTATGAATTAGCAGTGGAGAGAAGCAGGCTTTTTAGTGGAAATGTCCGAAATATCTGCCCTTGGTATGATTCGAACCTTCGACTTAAAGATGCTTCGGCACCCACCGCTTTGCTACTGAGAGAAACATAGCTAATACCATGTCGCCACTATGGTTTAGAGTAACTGTTTTTGTCTTCCAATATCCAGGAGACCCAGTCCAGAGTGTGTACTATACGCTGTACGTACTACA
>BMAT01011619.1:23138-34626 GCA_019649035.1 Elysia marginata | reverse complement strand
GCAACCAGTATAAAAGTCTTAATCGGTACCAAAGAAAACTATCAACATTTCCCGGTAGTGTTTTGTGTCCTTAAAGAGGTTTAAGACTAGATTTTTTTTTATTACGCCTCAAGTTATTTATTCACAAGTGAAAAATAAAGGTTTATTAAATTAGAATACATTATTCTTTGCTGTTGTTGTTCTTCTTCCTTTTTGGTAATCAACTCAAATCTAATTTAGGCGACTTTATTACTTGGAAGGCCTGATCTACTCGAATGGTGTCGCATATCTTGTTTCCGAGCGTGGCTGAGTTGTTAGCACGTCGGACTTGTGATCCGGTAGTCGCGGGTTCGATTCCCAACCGCGGCGCATGTTGTAGCTGCCTTAGGAAAGTCCACTCACCTGTAAAATCGGTAGGCAGTGCTTGAAATTTGTAGAATGTTAGTATTTAAGCGCCAAACGGACAGCCGTGCTGTAATGGTCTGAAATATGAGTTGAATTTGCTTTAGTGTGTATTGGCCTGCTGGGGGGAATATGTAAAGTCTTAAGACTGCTTTCGGCGGTGGAGGACTATTATCCATATTTTGTTTATGTAATTGCATTCTTATAAAAGTTTTTGTAAAGGCGGGCTAGTATGGTCAGTATTTTCGCAATAAGCTGAGTCGTTCGCTGTATAAAGTATTCTCACTACAATAGGACTTCATTAAACTCTTTTTGCGCTATGTATTGCATTTCCAGTTATCAATTTTATGATTGGGGTTTAAGATGTGCGGGAATTTGCCTTAATTATTCTCAAAATACTTTGATTGAAATATTGTAAAGGTGAGAAATTAGAATTGGAGAGAAGTAGGCATTTTAGTGGAAATGCCCGAAATGTCTGCCTTCAGTATGATTTGAACCTTCGACTTATAACGTTAGATGCTTCGGCACCCACCGTTTTAATGCTTCTGAATTTAAATGGTTGCCTTTGGTGGATTTGGATCTTCCTGTTCAAGCAAGCGAGTCACTTAGAGAGACTAAGCAAGGACCTTCAGCATGAAACTTCTTTATTAAGGAGCGTAGTGGCGACATGGTTTAAGCTATGTTTCTCTAAGTGGCAAAGCGGTGGGTGCCGAAGCATCTATAAGTCGAAGGTTCGAATCATACTAAGAGCTGACATTTCGGGCATTTCCACTAAAAGCCTTTTTCTCTCCACTGCTAATTGCACACCTTTATAATATTTCAATCATTTGATTGCGCAGTGGCTGCCTCCACTATTAATTCTGATCTCAAAATACTTTGCCTGTTTTTGTTTTTTGTTTTTTTTTTTGTTTTTTTTATTATTGTAATATCGTACCACGGTAGCACAGGGCTCAGCAATGGGCTGTACCTTTTATCAAGACAAATCCATAAATGTGTCGAGGTTAAGAGCTCCGTGAATAAACTGGTTTAACCCCCTCGGCCACAAAGCCAGAGAAAACACTTGGGATAGATCATCCATTCTTTTATACATGATGAATAAAATATGAAGGGGTGGCTATGAACTATCATAGTGTGGGGTTCATCCCCTTTAAACCTCTCTGACACCCAGGAAAGAAGAAAAACCTGGTCGACCAGGAGTGGGGTGGGAGGGTAGCCAAGCACAAAATATCCCGAATAGAAATAAGGATGGAGATAGTGGGGAATAACTTAATGAAGGATGAAAAAGGGGGTGGGGGGTGCCTCTATGAAAAAGAAAAAAGAGAGAGACTTTTATTATCGCTCACAGGCTTGGCTATAATTATAATTATCTGTGTCTCATCGATTCTCGTGCTTTTCGTGTGAGATGTTTTTGTCCATCTACATTTTTTTTCTGTCGTTATTTATTGTCTCCCTTCCTGCTTGTTGAGCTGTCAGTCTTCCAGCGTTTTTTCTCTTTCTTTCTTTTTGTTCTCTCTCTCTCTCTCTCTCTCTCTCTCTCTCTCTCTATCTATCTATCTATCTATCTATCTATCCATCTATCTATCTATCTGTCTATCTATCTCTCTCCTCTCTATCTATCTATCTATTCCTTTCTCTCTTTTTTTCCTCTCTTTTTTGCTCTCTTTCTCTATTTTATCCCCAACTCTCTCTTTTTCCACCCTTTTTTTTCTTTCTGTGTTAGCACATTTTATGGGAGGTCAAAAATATTAAAAGCTTCTTTACGAGATTTGGTCAAATTCTATATTTCAAATTTATTCTTTTTACCTTATTATGGTGTCTGATTGCGTTTCTTTTTTTTTTTTAAGTTTTCCGGTTCCGGTATGCACACATTCTTTGTTTTCTCATTTATTGTTTTTTCTTATTCTCCTTTGTGATTTCTTCCCTCTTGTAACAAAATAAATTAATGTATAATCTAACTCTAGCCCGTTGTGTTTGTATCATATTTAAGTTGTTTTTTCTAAATTTTTTTTATTACGACGATATATAACCTCTACCCCAAGGGCGCACAAGTCAAAACATAATGAAAACAAAACAATACTAAGTCCGCAATTTCCAGCGACACAATTTTGTATATTTATACCGTATTGAAATTTCTTAGCCCTTCATTCTTTTTTGTCTTTATAAAATTTTACATTTCCATGATTCCTAGCATGAAATTGAATTGGTCTTGTCTTTGGGGAGCATCCACTCCGTGATCAATGATTTAAGTCATGGTCTTAGAGTAACATTTAGCACTCCCCTCTTGGCATCCGACTGTTTTCTCAATAAATATCAGAAAACTCTCGGAGGTCTGTGTTGGTTTTTATTGGTTCTAATTCTGTGCTCTTTTGTTCTAGTCCCCAATTGACTTATATAAAGGTTTAAACTTTTTTTTTGGCTTTTTGCTCTTTTCAAAAGATTTTTACGCATATGTGGCATACGCTATAAGACATAAAATTAATTAATATGTTTACCAGTGTACTAGTTGCGAGAAAGACTTGGATTATAAAAGACAAGGACTAAGTTTTTCAATGTGCCAATCAGTCCCTTTGGATCATGTTGCGCTGGAGTTACTATAAGTTTTTTTCCATCTTTGCTTTCAATGTCCTTTGTAAGTTCTGTTGTTTTTTAGTCATTTTAATGCACGGTGAGTTTTCACTAGTTATTCAAACAAGAAAAATAACGCCTGAAGTAATAATTATATTTAAAAAAACTGAAATCGTTAAATAGCACATATTATTTTGCTTACTCTCCGCATTCTTTCAGGAAAGAATAGAACTCTTAAACGTATTGGCCCTTACCTAAGTCTATCTATTGGGGTGGAGTTGTGAATGAAAAGTGATTTTATTAACGTTTTATTTAAGCTGCATCAGATTTTTTTCTATCGTGCCACACAAAGAAATGCGCAATCTACAAGAAGGAAAGCGGAGGAGATTGGTGTTTCCCAAGTTGAGACGTAGGTTTAGCTTAGAACCATTGCGCTTCGTTGTTTCCTGATAAACTAGGGTCCTCCTACTTATATAGATCTAGAAGATCGTAGATCAAGAAGGTGTGTTAACTTTCATGTTCGTTTATCACTGTAGGGTTAAAGATGTGTGTAGTGAGGGATGTTTAACTTAACAGCCCAGTTGTAGCTAAGGTTAGGAAGCAGTGTCTTAGGTCTCTTTAGTTAAAGGTTTAGGGGTACCTTAATCTACTCACAGTACCATCACATGCGTTTAGTCAGCGCAGGGAAAGTGATTGCTAGCCATGAATTGGTCTCGCCATTATAGTCCCTCGAATCTAAACTCCACCTCATCCATCTTCTCTCAGTATTTTCAGAACCCGCTTTTGGTGTTCCTCTGGCTGCTCTGCAAACCATTCACTTCTCTTTCGTCTTTCTCGAGTAAACCATCAATCAAGGCGACGTATAGGCCTAGGAGGAGAATCCCATTTTCTTTCCCCCCAGTCTCGTGGGCGATTAAAGACTGTACATTGTTGCGTTGTTGTTGACATTCACATCCATAAATAACAAAAAAGGAAAATTTGGAAGACATTAAACAAAAGACAGAGGAACTAAGCTTTGGTGAGTTTTTATACCCATATCACGAAAAAAAATGAAAGAATCGAAAGCTTCTTCTTCATTGATCTTTAGGGATATTACAGTAAGGCCTACGAACCGTATGTGCCTCCCTTGAGGTGAATAATATTAGTTTGCCAGCCCATTTGTCTGTTTAAAAAATGTCAGCCATAGCCAGTCGGGTGGAATCCAGTAGGGTAAAGGAAAAATAAAAATTCTACGAGATAGAATTTTTAAAAATGTGTCATCCTAAGTATAAAATGTGATCACAAGACACTTTTTACGACACTATCTTTAAAAAAACCAGAAGAAAAAGAGGAGGAAGAAGAAGAAAAACAAGAAGAGGAAGAAGAAGAAGAAGAAGAAGAAGAAGAAGAAGAAGAAGAAGAAGAAGAAGAAGAAGAAGAAGAAGAAGAAGAAGACAAAGAGATTGCAACAGATGGAGAGGAGGTAGTTAAAAAAATACATCTTCCTAGCCATCAGTAAAAAGGAGCAAAATTTGCAAACAAACAAAAATAAAGAATGTAAATTAGCAGCAAGTAACAATAAAACCAAGTACAATTCCTACAGACCACAACGAAAACATCAATATCGACCACGAATTTTTTTTTAAAAAGGCAACGAGTACAAAGGACCAGTAATAAGTTACGAAAATTGAGCTCTAAAGGAAAAAAAAATCTTATTTATATGTAGAACTCAAAGCTCTCTGTGGAGTCGGGTCCTATCTTATCGTGATCTGGCTACAAGAAAACAACGGACCAATTGTCTCTTGTTCGTATCTTATTGTCGAGTTTTAACACTCTTGTTTTCCCGTCTTTATTCCTTTTCTCTGTCTTTCTTTATTTCTTTTTCTCTCCTCAACTCCCTCTCTTTCTCTCTCTCTCTCTCTCTTCCTGTCTCTCCCTGAGTAAAAATTCTACACGCACAACCGTCTCCATTACATTCTGTTCTGGATGAACCAACTTCAGTTTCAGCTAACATTAAAACGGAGGAAAGTGAAATACATTTCCTAAAACATTGGTTTAGGGAGCTTTTAGGTAAAATTGCGCTAAGCGACAAGACCTTGACTAGAATCTCTTTTATATCTCGATAGCTTTGAAGGCTTCACTGATAACTCATACAAGATAGAAAATAAATCATTAATAGACATTTTAAAAAATCTCAATTTTATAGGGCAGTCTCCAGATTTTATATACCCCCCCCCCCCAGCAGGGAAACACACGCCAAAGCAAAAATTTAACTCATATTTGAAAGCAATAGTTTGAATGCCTGTTAGGCGCTTTAATACTAACATTCCACAAACTTTAAGCACTGCCTCAAGCCAGTACATATCTTACCGGTGGGTGGACTGAAGAAATTGCTTTCCCAGGACAATTCTAACATGAGACGTGGTTGGGAATCGAACCCGTAACCGTCTGATCACGAGTCCGCCGCGTAAACCACTGAGCCAGGCTGCTCCAGATAATCATTGTACAGAACTATGTGCATCTTAGATCCTTATTTACTTTGCAGGTACAGTCCAAGTTTTGGACCTTCTCCATTTTTAAGCGCATTTTCTTGAAAATCTAAGATGGGCAACGTTTACTGCTTACATAAGATGTGAACATATTCACCGGTGTTGAGCATCACTGGTCTTGCCAGTTTGTTTGTTTGTTTGTTTGTTTGATTTTTAACGTCCCAGTCAACTTCGAGGTTATCTCAGAGACGGCACTGTGGACAATTGAAAGCGTGCTGCCAAACTGCGATGTAAGAAGCGCTTGCGTACAACACACCCAGTCACATTATCCTGACACCGGGCCGACCAGACTTAACACTAAGTCCATACTGCCAGACACTAGGCGGATAAGCTGCTAATACCAATTTTAAAGTCCTTGGTTTGAATCGGCCGTGGATCGAACCACGCACCTCCCGATCTCTGAGCGAGTGTCTTACCGCTAGGCCACAGAGCCAGTTCTTGCAACAGTAGTACTCTCATCTCACACGCTTCTCTCATCTGTCTGTCCTTCTTTCCCTCAACTTCACCCATTGCAACAGTTGCCTTACTTACTAATCGGTTTACGGAATCACTAGCATTTGAAATATTTTCTTGGTATGACTAAAAGTTTGAAACCCTCGGCTTATAGTAGCATTGGCACCCTCGCCTTGTCACTCAAAGAAACAGCTCATACCATGTCGCATTACGCTGCTTAATAAACAATTTCCATACACTGCTAACTTCATGCCTTATATCTTTCAATTCTATATAATGAAAATGGCCGGAAAATGTTTGCCTTTGTTATGATTCGAACCCTCGACTTCCAGTATCTTCGGCACCCTCGCTAATCATTTCCACTATTTTTTTCTGGTTTGAAATGGGTAAGGGTAGTTCTTCTTCTTCTTCTTCTTCTTCTTCTTCTTCTTCTTCTTCTTCTTCTTCTTCTTCTTCTTCTTCTTCTTCTCTCTCTCTCTCTCTCTCAATCTCTCCACGTTTTTATCCAAGACAGCTGGAGTCATTAGAACCCTCGCAAGTCTAGTGTGGTCATCTAACTCTGTGCATAAGAGATGGCCTTGCTATGTGACGGGTTTCAGCGCTACAGTGCTACAGTGCTACATGTAGTGGTCCAGTACTAAGTTCCCCTGGTCGCTCGTTATCGCCACTTGTGTGCACTAAGTAATGGCGTGAGACTAGGGCTCAACGAACCCCCACTGCCCGCTTCCTGACACATCATTAGAGACTGTTGTCAAGCTTTCACTAGACATACTGCGAGCTTCTAACAGATTTATTGGGGGGAAATCAAATCAGGAAGGCCAACAGTAGTTTTTTTTCCTTTAAGTTTTGCCTCATAGGACATGATCTTACCCACCACGGGGGAAAACAACGGAATAGTATTATTAAAAGTACTTCTAACGTTATGTCAGAGAAGGAGCTTAACGTAAAGTGTTTTAGAGTAAAGCTTGTGTGGTTGGTCATCTCTGTTCAGAAGTGATTTCGATTTTTGTTTTCTGTTGTCTTTTCCTTTTCATTACCACAAACTAGTTAATATATAACTGAGGAGGATATAAACGGAACGTAAAGTAATATCAATAACGGATATAAAATTTTTTTTGTTGTTAAAGAAAGAAAAAGCTCTAAAACTCTAAAGTCGAAGACAGTGTAAAATTTTATAATGAGGTATGCTGAACATATGACAAAATTATTTTTAAATGACATAGACGACTCACCCAAACGCTGATTTAGGTCACGTGATTATCCTGAACGGAAATTGGAGGCGGTGCGATCGCCTCCAAATAAGGAAAACGTTAGAACAGCAATATTTTATGCCCGTTTTTTTATTCGTTTTTTTTATTTTACTGTCGAGCTCTAAATATTTTCCATGGAAATCGTAATCCCTTTGATATTTAATCGAGGCAGAATGGCATGAGATATTTCTTTTCAAGTGACTTTTTCACGCGCGCTGAGTTTAAAGTGCTATCCAGGATTCTTTGCGTCCTTATAATTTCCGGTTACGTTAAAGAGCACCATTTACATCAATAAGAGTTGAAATTACAAACTAGGACACATCGATTTTACTTTATCTTTCAAATGAGCTTTATCTAACTTATTTTTAATCATTTAACCGCTTTCACCAATCACAGATCAAGATATCTAAGTATTTTTACCTTCTTTAAACACAATGAAAGGTATTAAATTAAGTTTAGTGGCCCAATATTATCATCGAATTCGCATCTATATTCTCTTCGGGATTACTGTGTTTATTTAAAGCCATTTTTCTAATCTTGGAAAATAGTCCGTAAAAGTATTAGCTCTTCAAAGATAGGATAACTGCTAGAGTGACTTAGTGGCCCTCAAAGTTATTATGGCCGATACATCGGGAAGAAGTTTTATTTTTGCTTGCCAAAGAAGAAAGTTGAACCATTTTGCTTTAATTTCAAAAATTCAGTTAGTCCCAGTACGATGCTGATTGATTTTCCGCTTAAATCCCCTTTTCTGTAAACAAAATATTTCATTGGAATATAAAGAAAAATCCCCTTTACTTTGGACCCTCTGCATTGCCTGGTGTGTCCGCCATATTGATAGGATAACGCTGTATTACACAATATGCAATGACCCATACCGTATTTAATAAATATGTCTACATTTTGGACAAAACATACACCATGTTTGTTGAGCACATTTTTTTTTTATAAATGTATTAGATGCGGTAATATAATTGCCCACCGGAACTAACCGAATAAAAACATGAATCCATAGTAGTTTCGTTTTGATTATGAAAATACCTCATAGATCTGTCCCGCACAACGTTTTATCTTATTTAAAAAACGGGTTTTACCGTAAACTGGAGCTAATGGAGCACGGTGATTGGCTGTGCGTGCTATGATCTTCGATTCCGCCTAAGGTGCTTTCGCCTGAACAAGTCAGAAATTTTTTTTTTCACTTTAATCTCGTTTCACATGATGCGTATCGTGTCTGAAAAACTCTGAACCGCATCTAGACTAGAGACTGAAAAAAGATTCTGTCTCTGTATCACCAGTCTACACCCTTTCACATGGGAACGCATCATGTGAAAACAAAACAAAAAACGCATCAATGAAGCGGAGACGATTCAAAGTCCTCCGTACGGGATGCGCAGCGCAGGAAATCGGCATAAATATGGGTGATGGACCGGCTGTAATACGTCAAGAGGCCTTGTGCGCGTAGGACGATGACGTATGCCGTAATAACACCCATTGGAAGCGTGAATTTTACAGCAGACGATTGGCTAACGTTTCCCGTTAGACCATCAGCAATGCTGGATGTCCTGCCCTATGGACTTCGTCCTCGTTAGCAGGCCAATAATGCATGGCCTCTAATGGTAACACGCCTATGCGGACATAATTTTTTTTCCATTCTGTGGATGGAAATCTTACTTGCCTTTTTAATGTGGCATACGCTTTGTGTGAACGGACTTTTACATTTTGTTTAAAAAGTACTCAGTTTATACTGGTTCAAAAAGACATCGGCATAAAAATATTTCACTTTATTTTTTTTCAATTGTTATGTGTTTTTAGAGTTTTCGGTAAATTCATCCATCTTTTGTGTGTTTGTACCCACGCCAGGCCCGTGTGACGAGCGTATAAAACCAGTAGACACGCTACGCTGCGAGAACCCGGTGTGTGTCAAACCGGCAGTGTGTAGGGACACCAACACGTGTGCCTGTATAGAGGAGCCTGGAATTGTGCACGTCTTGCAGCCAATCAACAGCACGGCTGTCACCTGCGCCATGAACGGGACAACACTCACAGACAGTGCGGATGCGACGAAAGTTGGTAAGTTTTCACAATGAATATGAGTAGACCTTTAGATGTAGGTCAAAGTAATCCATGTACAATTTCTGTTTCAATATTCTTTTTTTTTCACAATATTGGTTAGTTATAAATAAATTATAAATAAAAGAATATTAAGCGGTTCTATGTTAAGCAAGCTGGGCCTCATCCATTATTAATAGAGTTCTAACCAATGCAGTTTTACGCCTTACATGTACATTTGAATTTCGGGAATTCATCTCTAGGGAAGATTAATTAGAGACTTTGCACGCCGACGACGATAACGTATGAAGTAATAGCACCCAAATGTAGCGTGGGTTTTACGGCAGACGGTTGGCTGACGGGCTATCTTGGATTACCTCCGCTATGGCCTTCGTCCGCCTAACCGGGCTCATAGCGTATAAAGTCTATTATCTCGGCAAAACAGAGCCACTCTAACAAAGACTAGATCCTCGGAGGAGCTATACTTGAAGATTTTTCGCATCCTTATCTAACGCTTTGTTTTTTTTTATTTTTTGTTTTGATTTGTGTCTTTTTGTTGTCGCTGGTTTTTAATATTGCTTTATGTTTTCTTTTGCTTAGATCTGGTTAACAACCTACAATGTGTTATATAAAGCAAGTATTAAATAGAAATAGAAGCAACTTTGAGGTTAAACTTGAAATGCGCTTCCTGCAAACAGATCAGCCAAACAAGAAGTAGAAACCCTTTTAAAGAAAAAAGAATTTTAACTTTATTATCAGTATCAGTTTCTTCGATTCCTTGCTGGTGCAAAAGTGTACAAAATAAATCTTTCTCGTTATGTTTAAAAAGAAATGTGTCATAATTCTTTGAAGCAAATTGAATAATTATCTCTATGAAGAATTGGGCGTACAACTGATGGCAAGAGTAAATGCCGTTCTTTGAACTGGCGCGCAGTTCAAAATAGAATTTGTTCTTTATTCAAGATTCTCATTTTAATACAATAGTATTTTGTTGTCATTAGTTTTTAAATCCGCGTAGTGCAATTAAAGTGCAGTTCGTCCAGTATGATTTTGACAATAGGAATTTGGGAATGAGAATAGAGTAAAGAACTATCGTTCTTGCCCGCAAGCAATTGA
This sequence comes from Elysia marginata, assembly GCA_019649035.1. Lineage (NCBI taxonomy): Eukaryota > Metazoa > Mollusca > Gastropoda > Plakobranchidae > Elysia > Elysia marginata. The sequence continues at coordinate 24,287 of BMAT01011619.1, read as the reverse complement.
CTTCTAAGAGGGAATTTGCAAACAGGAACGATAATTTGCGCTCTAAACCTATACCCAAAAGGCACCCTGATTGTCCCAGGCAGAAATCTGGTGACAACCGGAAATGAGCAGCAAGATGTGCTCCCGCGATAATGTCACAGGGATAAATATGAACATTTGGCTCAGATTTGATCTTATTGTTCAACATACCTTTGTCTGTCCTGAATGGCATAGAAATAGTTCTCTTTATACATTTGTGTTAAGGGTGAGAGAACTACCGGGTTCAGAACGATATATAAACCTGGCTTTTCTTGGAATGGACAAAAAATCAAAGATTTGACACTTTATCAAATGTCACTCTTGTCACGTATGGGACAAACTACACCAGATCAGAGGTTAATGCAAAGAATAGGGGGAGACAACGACAACAACAACAACTACTACAGAAGGACCCTATGCGTGATGAGTTATAAACCAGTTCTCGTTTGGATTTAAAAAAAAATACAAGCAGCTAGAAGCGACACGGGAAATAGGATTTGAGGAAAAATCAGATACTAAAATATCCATCATTGAGTAGAGGGGAAGCTGTCAGAAATGTTCTAGTCAATGGGAAAAAAGCATTATTATGTTATCCAGGTGCACAGTTAATAGCGGAAATTTGTTCTCGCGTGAGCTTGAACCGAAGAGCTCTGAAGAGCTTTTGATCTCTTTAAGGAAACATGATTTTTCATTGAACAACTAAACCTCTTTGATAGAGCTGCCGAAAGCAGAAAAATATTAAGGTATATGAAGAGCAAAGCTGGCCTTAAGGGCTGCCTTTCCTATTTTAAAAGTCGTGACCTAAGTTGAATTAAACAGGAATAAATTTATCAAGTACGTTCAGAAATTTCTGGCAACAAAAGTTGCATAATGCAGTTTAAACTGTTATGTTCTTTATTTTACAAAACATGTATTGAGTATTTAGGAAGCCTTTTTGTTAAACCAATGTTAGTTTTCACAAGCCCATTTCAGAAGAAGCTGTTAAGGACTTAGTATACATCGGTTGTTGTTATTTGTTTGTTTGTTTGTTGTTTGTTTTTACCTAATATTTAGCCCTTTCAAGTCTTAGTTCTTTGCTGCTTTTTTTTTGTCATCATAGATCAGTATATGATAAATTGTGAATGCCATAGA
>BMAT01011619.1:928-15173 GCA_019649035.1 Elysia marginata | reverse complement strand
GAAGAAGAAGACGAAGAAGAAGAAAGAAAAAAAGACATAAAGGAAACAGCAAAAAAGACAACATGACGAGAAAGAGAAGGGGGAAGAATAAAGAAGTAGGTAGAGTTAACACAATGGAAAAAAGTTTTGTTGTAGATGAGAGGGGTATAAAATGTATGGAGATGAATAAAAGTTGGATTTGAAATAATGAATCTTACTTTTCTCTTTTCCTCACAGGCAAAACTCCAAATATATGGATGTATGCAGTTATAGCTATTGGAACGCTATTCGTCATTGCTGTTACGGCAGCTCTATATAACATGTGGTAGGTGGTAATTTCTAAGTAGTATCGTGTGGTTCCGTTATTAACTTCCTGGTTCTTTATAATGAATATTGATGCATTAAACATGTTTGACCTGGTGACAGATAGTGAAAAGAGTCGCGTAAAAATTGGAAATTATTTTTTCAAAGTTCATAAAGTGTATTGTTCAGTTGCTGTAATGGTAGTGTAGCAGCGAGAATAGAAGTATTCACTTTTTTCTGAAAGACGAAGCAAATGAGGAAATATTTCAATTGGTAGTAGTAGTAGTAGTAGTAGTAGTAGTAGTAGTAGTAGTAGTTGTTGTTGTTGTTGTTGTTGTCGTTGTTGTTGCTGCTGTAGACAGGAAATGGTGAAAAAGGGGTAGTTTTTTAATAACATTTTATTATTCTTACCAATTTTATAACTGTTATTGTTTTTAGCCTTATTACTGTTCTTTTTATTATTGTTATTGTTAACAATGTTTTGTTATATTTTTTATAATTATTGTATTTTTAATTTTTAATATTATTATTATTATTATTATTTTTATTATTATTATTATTATTATTATTTCATTGTTGTTGTATTGGTGCTGATTTGTTATAACTGTCATCATTTACATTTTCATCGTCTTCACCTTCAACGTCATTGTTATAGTTCTTGTCATTGTTATTATCGGTATCATAATTATTATTGTTTTTATTTTCATAATCATTGTTATTAAAATTTTATTATTAGTTTTATTATTATTATTGTTTCTATTATTTTTTATTATTATTACTATTTCTATGATCATTATCATTATTACTCACTATATTATTGTCATAACTATATTACATTCTTAGTCTATACTTTTTGTGTTGTATAGCATAATTATCTTACTTATTTTTGTTATTATCATTAATAATAATTATCATTATTATTAGAAATAAGTCGTCATTGGTCGCAGTCTAGTCTATGAAGTCTTCTCACTCTTGGTATCAAATCTAGGGTTTCGTTAATATTTTATAACGAGATAAAAAAAAATCCGATCAAAGCCGCCCTCCCTTGTGTCTCTAGAACAACAAATCCTCTAACGTGCCTTTTCTAATCTGAAAAGAATTTCTTGAAATTTCAGAGCATTTTCTGGAAGATACCCTAAACAGCTGAAAAACCAATGTAGCAACACGCTATCAATATAGGCGCGGCAAAACTTTTCAGTATGTTGAGGAGGCTCACCACAAAAAAATAAGAATTGTTTTAAATATTGACCTGTAAGCCTAAATGAAGCAATGCAGAAGTAGACCAGAAACCAAAAACATCGTAAAACTTATAAATTATTATATAACAGTCCTGGTTGCCATGGTAACTGCCGCCATCTTCGAAAAAAAATACAAAAATGTGTATAGATTTTCATTTTCTTAAACATTTTGAAACTTACTAACTTTTTTCAAGCCTGTTACTTGTAAAAGTTCAAAAACATGCTCTTACAAACAGCTGGCTATATACGAGATCTTTATTAGAGTCCTTGAAGTTACCAACTTTCTCGTATTTTCCATAGTGAAAAAAAATCTAGAGAGGGCTCTTGCGTTTCAGGGCCCGCCAAAAAAATAACTAAACATTACGCAAACAATTTGGTTCGAGAGTGCACTGCGTAGTTCAGTTTTGTCCTGAGTCTCATAATACTTGGGGTTGGACCAATTGGAAGTGAGTAAATCGTTAGCAAAATCTGATAGTGTAATGGCATAGGCGATAGGCAACCATATTTCAATAAGGAAATTATTTGTGTTGTCTATGAAGAGTACTCAACTAGAAATTAGTAAGGGCGGGGGTGGGGGGGGGAGACTTCGTTTCTATGAAACCGAGAATATTGTTTGTGTTATCATTGCTAGACTGGTGATAACGGGTGGGAAGGATGGTGGTAATAATTATGATGATATTCGTGTCCACGATCATATACAATATATTACAACAACAATAATAATAAAAATAATAATAATAAATAATAATAGTATAATAATAATACAATAACAATAATAATAATAATACTCATTGTGACAATATATAAAGTAATCTTTGTTTCCAGCCTTTTTTTTCGATTTAGTTCGTCCATAACATAGTGCAGGTCTGTCGTCGCCGCAAAGGAGCGAAAAGTCATTCTGCCTGTGTCTCGTTGTCATTCATAAGAAACACACAAATCGTTGCTTGTATGCGTGCTTCATCATCTCTAGTGGGCCTTCTGTTGTGAGGTTTACCATCTCGTCAACCCTATCACGTAAGGGCGTATGTGTAAAATTGGCGGTTTTGAGTTATCGATACAACCTGATTCCTCGCGGCTTGGTCTATCTTATGTCAAATCGGCTTGGAGATACTGTTTAAACTAGCCAAGTTGTTCGATAAAATTATATCGCCCTACAGTTCATTTTCATTGAAACACCTCTTCCTCTCCTGAAAAAAAAAACAAAATTGCGCATACGCCCCGGCGTGATACGGGCGACGATCTAATATTGCTGTTTTATTGTGAAAATGTTTTATGCTAGTTTTAGTGTTTGTTGTTACGGTCGCTGTTATTATTATAACTGTTATCATTGCTTTTTCACCTCCATCGTTACGTGTTTCGGCGTTATTTTACGTTTTATGTCGCTGATTTGTTAATTAGATGTTGTGCACGCACATTAAAGAATTTAAAAAATGTTAGCAACTGCAAGTGACAGATAGAAAGCCCTCGCCCAGAGAATAAAGTAGAGCTCGGCGCCAAATTAAAATGAATTGATTGGAAGTGTTAGCAGGGTCGTTTCGTTTGGTTGTTTTCAAATATAAGGGGTAATCGTAATTGGTTGGGGTTTTTTTTTGGCTGTATAGGCAAACTATCATTGTTTTTTTGTCAAACATCATCTTGACCCACCTTAGTTTGTTTTTTTTTAATACGACTCTTGTATTAATTTTCATATACTCTTCATTAGAACTGAAAATATCTATAGCGAATAAAATTTTCTAAACATTATTATTGTCATCAACAGTAGCACCAACATTCTTTACTTTGAATATCAAAAACAAAATTCTTGTTAATTTTCCTATTATTTGTTGCGTTTTTGTCATTAACATTATTACTGTTATTATTTTTATTATTATTATTATCGTTATTTTATTAAAATCATTATTATTACTTTTTATTTTTATGTTACCATTTTTTGTAGTTCTTTTTATTATTTTTATCATTATTATTATTATTTATATTATTATTATTATTATTATTATTATTATTATTATTACAGCTATTATTATCATCCTTATCATCATTATAACTTTAAATATACTTTTATGATAACGATCACTATTTTTATTTACTCAAATTGTTGTTATTATTATTATTCTTGTATTTGTTTTTATGATTTTTTTTCAATACTTTTGCTATATTTGTAATCATTACTTTTTTGGTTATTATTATTATTTTTATTATTGCTACAGATATGTATAGTTCTAGGTGTTTTTCTTTCTTCTGCCTGTAATTTATTTTTACATTATTACATTTTTTTTATTATTATTGTAAATTATTATTGATATTAGGGGCTTCGTATTCCTTGTCCATAAAGTCGTCTTTTGTTGCCAGATACTGTTGTCTTTTAAACAGAAGAAGGGGGGGGGGTGAAGGCTTTGTCGTTAAAGACCGTCCGCAAAAAATAAGAGGAAGAAAATAAGTGAAGATTAGGGGATGAAAGCGGAAAAAAACAACAAAGAAATGTCTCCAGACTGAGGAACTGATGAAAAATCCAATTCCGTGCGGTTGCTGCTAAATTATCTGGCGAGAAGGAAGAGAAGGTTCGGGGCAGTCATTAGAACTAACGGAACGCTGACAAAGGAAATGGAAGTGCCAGGGCGATTTCGACCTGTCGTACCTACGTTTTAGATTTCCTTTTTTTTTAAAAAAAAAACAAAACGAAAGGCTGTAAGTAACCAGAAAACAAGACATTCTCCAATTTTTGTTTGTCAAGTTATAGAAGAATCAGGTAGTAGGAAGTTTGTGCGCTAGTTTGTTTGTTTTTTTTGGTTTTTTTTGGTGGTTTTTTTAGGTTTCTTTTTTTCAAGTTCCGAATTATTTGTCTGTTGTCTTTTGGTTTTTTCTTTTTTATGAGTTATTTCGTTTTCATTATTTTAAATTCGTATAAGGACACGAATGATACTAAAATATGATTAGCTGATGACAAAGACGACACAGGTATCTTCAGTAAAGATTAATTTTATGAGTTTTTGTTAAAAAATATAAATTTTTTTATCCTTTTTTTCCCTTCAAACTAGATGATTTTCAAAGACTTTTTTTTCATCACAAATACACATGTAAAGCAAGGAAATTGTATCTCAGAAATAATAGGCAAAATAAATTTGATACGAATTTTTTTTTAAATGTACACTTGTGATTATGAAGAAAATCGTTTTAAAAGAAAACCTTATTAATTTGTTTCCTAATAAGCAGGGAAAACATTATTTATTTGTTTCCTAATAAGCACGGAGAATGCTTCCAATTTATTGTTTTGTCAATATGTATATTAAAAACTCGTTGAAAAATATTGAAATTAAACGTAGTAAGATTATCATTGCGGGTGTAAGGACTGTTTTCTATCTTTAGACAATTAATTATAAAACAGATAAAAATTAATGGCAAGGCCTACCCTTTTGAAATTTTATTATTATTGCGGATGTAAGGACTGTTTTCTATCTTAAGACAATTAATTATAAAACAGATAACATGGTATTTATATGGAGGGCAGACTGCTTAAAGGCGATTTAATTGTTCTTCTTCAGTTTTTTGCCTATGCGAAAGCAGGTGCGTCTTCAAAAACTGTCATCAATGGAGTATAATTGTGATAACTGAGCTGTTACAATAAAGTTATGTTGTTATTCATATATCTGTTTATTTTTGCCCCACCGTTTATGTATTGCCGACTTTCTTTGAAATCCTCTCTGCCTTTGCAATATGTATCTTCAATCTACCTCTCTCTCTCTCTCTCTCTCTCTCTCTCTCTCCATCTCTCTCTCTCTATCTATCTCTCTATCTCTCTCTTTGTCTTTGTAATTTGTATCTTCTATTAAGCTGTCTCTCTGCCTTTGCAATCTGTACATGCAAATTCAATCAAACTCTCTCTATATATAATTATATATCTTTCTCTCTCTCTCTTTCTCTCTCCCTTTCTCTCTCTCTTTCTCTCTCTCTCTTTCTCTCTCTATTTCTCTCTCTTTCTCTCTTTTTCTCTCTATCTCTCTCTTTGCCTTTGTAATTTGTATCTTCTATTAAGCTGTCTCTCTGCCTTTGAAATCTGTACATGCAAATTCAATCAAGCTCTCTCTATATATAATTATATATCTTTCTCTCTCTCTTTCTCTATCTCTCTTTCTGTCTCTCTGCCTGTGCTACTTGTACCTTCAACTATACCGCCTGTTTTTGCAGCGAGCTGTTCCGAACCGGGCCCAGACCGAGGAGGAAGGGCCAGGCGTCTACCACAGCCAGCTCGGCCAACAGCCTACACACCCTTCACCAACAGCAGCTTCGCCGGCAGCAACAGTTGGATGGCAAGAGTAGCAGAGGTGCCGGCTCCCTGGATGAGATCAATGAGTCTACAAGTCTCGTGGATTGTGTTGGCCCCAACCATCTCGAAAACGGGACGGTCGCTCAAGGGGAGAATCTTTACAAGCAGATAAACAATGGCCGGGAGAGGGGTAGGATGTCGACAGAGAGGGACGGAGATGAGGCTAAGCGAGAAGGAGGAGGCTACAATAGCCCGGACACTAGAGCTAGCAATCCTTTACTGCAGCCAAAAGGTAGCGCCATTGGGGGCGAAGGGCTTGGAGACGATGTAAACGAGGCACCCCTAGACATGGAGTGTCCTCCGCATGAACGCATCCATTCTGCAACCGCTGCCGCAGTGCCAGCCTTCTCTTCACACCATCGCTATCCACAGCCATCTCCTGAGCCTGCCATCTACAACAACATGTCATCCCGACGCGCACTGCCAGGGAACTCTTCCGTAGCGCCTTCCTCCTCCTCCCAACCGAAGCCCTCCGACTACGATTTAGAAGACATTCCAGATATTAACGATTCCTCTTCCCCGACAGCCTCCACGACGTCTCCGGCTACCATGATCACCCCCATAAGTACAACCAACTCCACCACCAGCCCTACCACTCCAGGGTACAGCAACATCGGTAGCGGCAAAGGATTAGCCGCTGCAAGCAGCAGTAGCGCTGGTGGCGGCAATAGCGGGCCGAACATCTACGCCAACAGTAGAAATTACAACAGGGTTAACGGCCCCTCAGAAGTAAGTACATTGTCTAGAGATGAACGTGGTGGTAGCCGCGTGATGCTACATCCGCAGATCCTTCTTCCAAACCAACCCCATAACAACCCTTCAAACAACTCACATAATCAGAAACAACTGCAACAACAAATGCACCCAAAACAAGAAGCACGCCGCAATGTTACACAAAACCGACGCTACCGCCGCATCCACCGCCTGCTCCCCTCCCGCATGATAGAGTGTTTGGTTCGTGAACCTGAGAGGGGTGTAGACTCTGATGAGAATGATGGTGAAAGAGACACAAGAGTTAGAAATGGATCCCCCAAACGCATGGCTGAACCTTCGCGTCATAACTATACGGGATCCATGTTTGGATCGAAAGATTTTCACGACGCCAATCAAACCCGAGGCATGTTACTAACACCTGCTCGAAGTGATAACTATGATGGAACTTACATGGAAGATTTTAGACAACCAAATCTTGATGCATTTTTCAGACCTTCTCCTTCCCCATCATCCTCGTATGGGAACAATTTAATGCTTCAAGAGCACGCCTGCATGTTGACCCCTCCTCCCCCTCCTGCCCCTCTTTCTCCTTCTCCCACGCATGACTCCAGACCTGCCAATTTGCACCTGGATAGTAGACAGAGTAGAGACAGGCTTTCGATTACACCTGAACTAAATAGCCAGCCGGCCTCTATAACTGATAAGTACAGATCATCTCCAGCAGGCCAGAGAAGACCTCAAGCACTTGCCCATGCGCCACAAGCACTTGGTGCGTCTGCTAACGTTACCCCACATGGTGATTCGTTGTGGCCTGGAGATCATCACAACCGAGCTAGGCAAATCCACGGGGCTGCGAAAATTCCAAATGTTTCCAAACGAACCTCTGGGGGGACACCATCGTGTGCGTCCAGCGACTCAATGCCGTTGTCTACCCTCACTGACCGAATGGTTCTGGGCTTCCAGCAAATAGACGACTCGATCGGTACCGAATCCTGCTCCCAGTGCAGTCTCCAGCTCGGAGACACGGCAGAAACCCTGCTTCACGACGACATGAGATTAGCCTCTGACCGTGATAAGTCCCTGGATAGAGACTCGGATTCTTTACCCGCTGTGCCAGAAAGGCAGGATTTGAGCAAGGGAGATACGAATATCAACCAAAGTCCTGAAAGAGAGGACCCTTATGGAGATCGCAGAGTATCTCAAACTTCTCCCATACCACCCTTTCCTCCACCACCCCCACCACTACCACCAGAATCTTCGGAGTTAGACCCACAACCTCCGACATCTTTTCCGTTATCCTCTTGTTCGCCAGATTTGCAAAACCTTTTGCGACCTGCCTTAACAAATAGTAATTTGGGGAGCACGTTCCTCCAGGACGATTCGAAACTAAAGGAAAACCCTGGAGCCAATACTGTTAGAAGTCGCGAGCAGGACTTAAACTCTCCTCTCCACGTAGATATAGCAAATCCTGGAAGTAGGGCAACTTTACCATATCCGTCTAGTCAATATCGCCCTCAAGTGCCTTATAACGTGACACATCCCAGTTCTTCAGACTCTCCTCGCGGTTTCTACTCCGACAACCAATACTATAGTGATAATCTGACGCCGAACCGCACAAGGAGAACAAACAACGCCTCGCCCGTGTCTGCCTCCACTTCTCCAGGAGGCCGCTCCTCGAAGCAGATGAGAGGTCGCCGAGATTTGACCGGATATGAAAACTCGTCCGAGCAAAACCCAGCGCCGTATTCTTCATCCAAGTCGTCAGCCTCACTTCCAGAGGCGATCAAGAACTCCAACTCTCGTCGGGATGAACTGCGCTCCGGTTCTCGTTCTCCCCGTCAACCGGCGTTCCTCCCGACCAGGAGAAGTCCAGCCAGCGAGAACACGCGAGGAACCTCTGAGGATTCTGGGAGGTCAACCTTGCCTCACTCGCCGAGCGCGAGCCCTAGAGGCGGTCCGGGCAAGACGCGACCTAACATTTTGTACGACCTCTACTCTCACAGGTTTCCTGAGGGTGTCCAGCGAGCTCGCGACAACCCTCGGAACTTGCTAAGGGCCCAGGCCTCTGCCGATTCCGAGCACGACTCAGTTACGCCGAGCATGTGTGATGAATGTCAGAGAGAGGAGGAGCAGGAACATGGAGACATCTATGCCCCCATGTATTCAACAACATCTCCACCAATGACCCCAGGGTCTCGCTCCCAGGTCTCTAACATGAGCGGGGTAGAAACCTCGGTGTGAGGCATTTCCACGATGACAATTTTGGTAGCAAAGCATTTTTTTGCTCTCGAGTTTTGCATTGCTGTGATATTAAGCATAACTTATCTTGTTGATGCATGTAAAAGAAGTTTGAGACAAACAATATTATTTTTTCCTTGTGTAACGCTGTGCCCCCCATGATGTTTTTTAACTGTTACAGTGTTCTTGATTCTTGAAACTGCTTTTTCGCTACACGTTATAGCGTATGTGATGCAGTATCTAATGCGAGTTCAGGTTTTGTTGTCCGAAAGCTTCTAACATCGATTAAAGTACGTGATTTTGCAATTGGCAGTTATCCTCTGCATACTGGATCTATCATTGTATCTTAGACCCATTATTTTAACTCCAAAAATGTGTATTCGTTTTTTTTTAATCTAATCAAATTTCAGGTTATGCCAGGAAAATCACAACATTGTTAAAAATATGTAATTTCTCATTGGCAGTTATTCTCTGAAAATTACATCAATGTATAGTAAACCTCTTTGTTAACACCAAAAATTTATATACGTTCTTTTTCATCCAGTAAAGAAGTTAGCAAATTATTTTTTAAGATGTCGTTTATATTCCTGTAAAGGAGACGCTAGTAACGGCAGCGTAAGCTCAATTTCATTTTCTGCAAAATTAAAGGAAAACAACTTCATGTATAAAGTAAAAGGTAATCATGCTGATAATAATAATAATAATAATAATAATAATAATAATAATAATAATAATAATAATAATAATGATAATAATAATAATAATAATAATAATGATGATAATGATAGTAATAATATTTATAATAACAATAATAGTAATAATAATAATAATAATAATAATAATAATAATAATAATAATATTTATGATAATAATATTAGTGATAATGATATTTCACATGTGGAGCGCCAAAAATCCACTAAAAAAGTGCTTTGTGGCGTTTTCAGTTTTTTCTTTCGTAAAAGATTCTCATACTAGAACAATAATTATCCTTACGTATGTTCTGTTCGTGACTGTCAAAGTAAATTCAATCAAAGATAATTATTAGAGCTTATATGGGCGACATTTTCTTTTCGGGTAATGTGCTCAAAATCCAGGCGCACATTTTGAAAGTCCCGAGCCTTAATTCTTTTTATTGAGCTAGTGATGTTCTTTGAATTCAGATCACAGGGGACTTCTACACGTTTTAAGACTGTTTTAGACTTCTTTCAGTTTTTTTTAACAGTATGTAGTTCAGCATGTTCTTTGACTTTAGATCACTGGTGATTTTTATAGGTTTAAGACTGTTTCAGACTTCTTTCAGTTTGTGTTAACATTCTATAGTTCTGTAGTTAACCATGTGAGACCGTTGTGATCAAGATTATTTCATATGATATATTTATATGAAGCAACCAGAGTAAATCAGGCACAAGTCGCACGTTAGATATTTGAATAATAATGATGGTGATGATAATAATGATGAGATGAAGAAGGAGGAGGAAAAGAAGAAGAAAAAGAAGAAGAAGATTTATATTTTCTAAAACTATTAACTATTTCTGTGCCCTTGAAGCGGTTGAAAAAAATTATAAATTTATCGTATATACATCGTCGATTTTGTTTTCAATTTGAAGAGGTTTACTGTATAACAAAAAAATTACATTCAAAGGGTTTTTACTCAAAATTTTAATAAACCGGCGACTTGTGCCTTATTTCCTGGTTGACCCATATAGATTATTAATAATCGCACTCAGAGATATCAAAGATGACAGTTGGAGCTTACCTTTTGTATTTACGCCAGATATTTCATATTTTATTCTTATGGATTTTTTTTTGTTATCCCAAATCTTTCTTATCTAACATCATCAATTTAAGAATGCAATTACCGAAATCTATACATCTTCCAACTTTGTTTTTCCCTTGGACCTATTAATAAATATTGAGAATTACATTATTAGTGGCCTCCCTTTACACGTCGATCAAACCAGAGGGTTAAACATCTCAATAAATACGAAAGTCTTCGAGACAAGTTTTTAAAATCCGTTCGTTTTAGAAATGCACTCATTAAGACGCACCAATACGTTATTTATTGGGGGGGTTTTGCTGGCATATATTTTACACATATTATTATATTAAAATGTTATGTAAACTGTAAAAAAGGTTGTGTATATTAGGAACTGTTTTATGTTTCAGAAAATATGGTCAAATAAGCTCAAAAATCGATAGCTTTTGTTATTGTATTAAGATGGTGCGATTTGTGTTTATCTGTGAATGCCCATTATGTTATGAAGCCTAAAATAAGGCACGGCTATTGTATGGATACTACCCTAAATAACTGAATGATTTTCATTAACTGTTCGAAATATTTTGTATGAGTTTTATCCTTTGTAATTTTTCCTTCAAATGCGTTCTTTTTTGTTCATGTTTGACTGTGAGATATAAAAAGTTATGATTAATTATTTAATTACTTCATCCATTTCTTTACTGCCTAATAGAAAATCTTTCCATGCTAGTTTGTGATTTGTGCTGCCTCGTTTGTCTCGTTGTATAGATTTTTTTGATTGAGCAAATTGATGTAAACCTTTAGCATGATAATTATAGTTTGCATCTTAATATCCCGATTCTTTCTAAAAAAAAAAAACCTCAATGCTGAATGAATTTAGTACACTATGTCATAACTACATAACCTATGGTTCTTTTGGATTTTGTACTAAGTGGTTTTCATTATGAAAAGAGATTTTTAAAAATATTGTTTTCATCGCAATTTTCTATCTTCAGTTACAAATTTAAGAGCTATAACATACCGCAGCAAAGTCAAATCATTAATATTTTAGAAATGTCATTAACTTTACATTATTGGCTTTGTCTTTAAGCGGGTTCTCCTTTAACTAAACAATGCGTGATCAGGTGATTGTAAATACGAGACAGTTTGCCACAGCAAGTATAATAGCTTTAATTGACATCGAAATTGCAGCTTTTGGTGTTGTTTCTTTTCTTGTTTTTGTTTAAAGTGTAAAGAAGATAAAAATTACAAGCGTTGGTGATCCATTAAGACATAAAGAAAGTTAATATCAGGGGTGTCATTATTGTTAAGTTATTTTCCGGTTTTCTTGGGGGTTTTTTGTTGGGTTTTTTTTTCTTTTTTTTTAGTTAAGCTTGATAAACTGGGAAAAACACTCAAATTTCAACAAAATTTATATCATAAGCAATGGCAGTTCAGTGCTCATAAATTACACGCCTTTCGATTGTTAGTTTACTTATAGGCAAACGTAGCGTCATGCTTTTTTCCAGTTATTTTCAGGAAAAGACTTGAGGGGCGTTCCTGCAATAGTTATTATGTATTATCAAAAAGAAAATTAAAACTCAAAGTCAAAAACAGTTTAAAGATCCATGTGAGTTGATGTCACATCTACGTGAAAATCAAGAAACTACAGCTCATTATAACTTACTCTTACAACTTTCGACCTTACTATTGTCTTTGACTTCCTTTCTATTTACTGATAAATTATTTAAAGAGTTGATTGACTAAAACTATATTTTATACTGAATGATGTACGATATATAATTATCTTTGTTCTTCTCACTGCGTGTTTTATTTTTTTTTTTTTTTTTTTGTAAATAAATGAATTTTTTTCAAAATTATCTTTGTGGTCTTCAAACTTTTATAACAATTACGTAGGAAAGTATATAGCTATTTCATTAACATTTGAAAGGTCATTTTAAGCAAAAATAAATAAAACCGGAAGATTTAGTTATTTATTAGTAGCTGGTTTCATAATAAGAAATTTAAAAAAAACATAATTAATCCTTGCGTTGTGTTACGTTACTTGCCCATATAAAATCAAGCACATGAAGGATTTTCAAAGAGGGTTTTTTATTTCCTCTGATATTTTAAAAACAAGTAATAGTATAATATAACCAATTATATGAAAGGCATTTTGTTAAAACATTTTAGTAATATAAAAGGAAAGGCAAATAAAAAATGTATTATCAATTTGTTTTGTAGAAGTGGTGATTATTGTGCGTTGAGACTGTATAGCTTTGAAATGCACTTTACCAATATGGAGCGATGGTTGTGGCATATTTTTGCATGTTCTAGTGGTTTTCTGAGCCCTGTAGTTTCGCAATGTCTGAATAAAATTCAAATAGCTAGCTTATTCAGTTGCAACACCTTTCGCTCAAAAAAAAAATCATTATGAGCTGGATGTTAAAAACTGTCTTTAAAAATATCAATTAGTACATAGTTTTTTTTTTTACTTTTTTTCTGTACTTAGTTGATGGAATTTCATACACTTTTGAACTTGAACTTTTCAAAATAGAAGAAATCATTGTCCACATCCTCATAATTATATAAAAATTGCGATACCCAACTCTTTTTGACTAATTGCAAGACGGACAATTAAGTTCTCATTAGAGACCTTTAGCACACGCACCGTGTCTCAATACGCGTACGTGAAAATCGGGAAAGCAGATTGAGAAACTATATAAATAATGAAACCAGTTTCTAAAAATAGAACGTCTGTGGGTCTATTTTTAGAAACTGGTTTCATTATTTTTATAGTTTCTCAATCTGTTTTCCCGATTTTCACGTACGCGTAGTGAGACACGGTGCGTGTGCTAAAGGACTCTAATACAAAACAAAAGACTTGTTTTTACAAGATAAAGATAAAATATTTTTTTAAATAATGGTTACGATCAAAAATATAAGTCTGTAATTTCAGTTGCCGTTTAGCTTGTTGGTTTTTTTGTATTATGTGTAGGCAAAAAGTTGAAGCTGATTTTTTTTCCTATCCGGACAGTTCATAATTAAATACACCTCCCATAGCCCCTTTTAAAATCTGCATGGTATATTTGCTGTGATATTATAATTGTGTGAATCGTTTGATTGTTCGTTATCCTCCAACCTACCCATCTCTCTATGAGCCACTCTATTTCTAGCACGGACACTAACCCCTCCCCCCTTTCTGACCCAGTAGGATGCTCAAATTCCATACACTAAAAATCCACTTATAAAATATTAATGCAGACATTATTTAGGTTCAAATGCCTTTACCCAATACATTTAATCCAAGCAGATAATTAACAGATAACATCGTTTCAACGCAAAGCTGTCTTGATAGAAATCAATTACCCAAATCGAGGGGGAGTTGTAAAATTAATTCTTGTCTATCCAAATTTTGATTTAAAAAAAACAGTATCAAGGAGGATATATATACAAATACTAATTATTGTTACTCATGCAAAACGCCGACACATGTCTGGGTAATTGGCTTCCAATGAGAGCACCCTGAGCTAATACAAAAAGATCCCACAAAAAGAAAGCAAGTTCTGACCCAAAGTAACCAAACAGAGGGCATCTGCGTTCAAGGGTAGAATGATCCAACGTAACCAAACACAGGGCATCTGCGTTCAAGGGTAGAATGATCCAACGTAACCAAACACAGGGTATCTGCGTTCAAGGGTAGAATGATCCGACGTA
>BMAT01011618.1:111988-123426 GCA_019649035.1 Elysia marginata | reverse complement strand
TGCTAAGGTCTTTACCGGACGGCCGATTCCCTTCATTGTAAATCAACTGAAAGCCAAAATAAAGGAGTGCCGGGGACAGAGAGGTATTGAGGAAGTTAGAAATTCAATCGCAACATGGCGCAAATGAGAGCTCTTGTTCAGCTGGAAGGACGTTCTACAGATAACTTGAAAAACTCATTACACTAGACTTCATGGACTGTTTTTACACATCTGAGGTGCGTGTTACCTAGAATCAAATTACTTTTTGATCAATAAAGCCAGAAACTTCAAACTTGACACACTTTGACATGACCCAATTTGTCTTACTCAGTCACGTCAGTGTGTATTTTCATGCAAATATCATAAACACGTATGACATTATCAGGTGAAAAATTTTAGGATGTTTTTTGACCACCCGATATAAAAAAGTAAATGAAACTCTTTCCTCGTTGGTAACAACTGTCCTAAAAAGAGACTTAGGAAATAGAGATGTCTATAGCAGGACGCAGACCTCAAGAATCACAACAGCGATCACTGGCCAACCAGATTACACTCAATTAAAGACCTTGACCACCTTCGCGACATAGCACCGAACAGATCTAACTAAAAGCACCTGACGACAGCAATATACAGATCAGTCCAGGCAGAGACGTCAGTTGACGTTGCAGCGGACGGACATTATATAAGCAGGACGCAACAAAGGGAGACGAACACCTACACGCAGAGTAGTAAAGGTGGGAAACCTTACCAACTCATCGCCTTGGCTTCTTCTATAGTCTCCGGGAGTTTCCGATTGGCGGTCTCCGGCAGGAAGAGAGCCAAGATGCCGCAGAGGATGGCGGTAGATCCAAACACCACCAGGGGGAGGACTTGTCCAACAGGGCCTGGGATACTATCACTCTAGAAAGGGGAGGGGAGGGGTAAAGAGTTAGGGTACATTGTAGAGCGTTTTTATATAAGGTAGGGTACATTTTATGAATCTAAATACGGAAACTTATATGTACACCATCGTCATAAAAACGTTCATTCAAACATACTTAAAAAATCTCATCATCATAATTGTTCAATATCAGTCCATGTATAAAAATTTGTAATATTTGAACAAAGCTTTAATGTGCAAAAAAGTTTTTTTTTCACATTCGTTAACATGAAAACTGTTCTTCTCTATTGTGATTGATAGAATGAGATTCGATCACGATTTGTGGCGAAACAATTTTCAGACTTCGGGACAGAAGTCCTTGTTGCATCATTCGCGGCGAAAGCTTACGTACCCGACTTACCAGCGAGCCTACGAAAAGATAGTCTATTTAAAATTTACTAGTGAGCCTATGAAAAGGGAGTCTATAAAACTTACCACCGAGCCTATGAAAAGGGAGTCTATTTAAGACTTACCAGCGAGCCTATGAAAGGGAATCTATTTAAGACTTACCAGCAAGCCTACGAAAAGGGAGTGTATTCAAGATTTACCAGCGAGCCTATGAATAGGGAGTGTATTCAAGACTTACCAGCGAGCCTATGTACGGGGAGACAATCCCCCCTATCCGGCCTGTCATGGAGCAGATGCCAAGACCCGACTGTCTGACTCGGGTGGGGATCAGCTCGGGGGTGTAAATCCAGACCAGGGCGAAGGAGCTTGTGATGAAAAACTTGCCCAGGTTGGACAGGACTGGGTTCATCCACGCTACATCTGGTGTGGTGAGTGTAACCAAGACATACATGGCAATAATGGGTTATTGTAGAGACATCTATAGAGGCGGTGGGTAGTGGTGGGAAGCGGTGAAGAGACGTTAAACTTTGACAATGTGCGGGGACAAGGTGGGTAGACTTGTGGATAAATGGATAAATTGGTAGATGCAACAGACAAATTGAAAGGTAGGGTGTTATAAGGCTAATTGGTTCACTCGTCTTAGCTTGGATATACAATCTGAACATTTTAAGCGATATTATTCATTTATCAACGAAATGATTCTCAAAGCCTAGGCGGAAAGCCTACGCTCGTTCCGGGTGTTGTGTTGGAGTGCAACCAGGTTTTTGAACGGTGAACAAAATTCAAAGATATATGGATGGACTGAAGTGCAACGTGCTCATCAAAAGTCAGTTTGGGTTTTCTGCTCTTTGTAATAAAAACAATCCGATCGATGTACATCTAGGTAAGATGCAACTACCATGCATTACACGTATGTATCATTTCTATGTCGAGATGTCCTGTCAATTAGCATGCGCAATGATGAACAGATAAATAAAGGATCTTTTTTGCTCATGTGTTTTTATCTACAATATTTGGCATAGACAATTGCACTTGAGTTAAAGCCAGCTTTCTCTACGTGTTTCATCTGTATGCTTAGTAATTCAGCTTTTCTGCTTAAATCAGCGGCTGAAATATACAAAGATTTATTTTTTTTCTTTGTCAACGTACTCCATTAATTTAAACGATGAAAACTAATCGTTACCAATTATTTCAGAAGGCTGTTAGGCATGGATGACACTTCGCGGTGGTCGGCTTCTCGCGCTAAACGCCTGCACGAATGGATTGATGAAGCGAGTGGGAGACTATCAGAGACCGAGACAGAATAGTCCTTAAAATTTTATAAATCGTCGTATTAAAAGCCACAGGGATTTAAAAAATGTAAATTGTTCAACTAACAAGTCATATTCCACAGTCGCGTCTCACTGGACTTGGCTAGTCATCCCACATCTTCCGAATAGGGTTAGTTTTGAGCAATGTCTTATTTGAATAAATGGATTTGGCAGCCATATTGCCTTACTTATTGGTCTCACTCAGAACTTAATGTAGCACCGGCTCTGTGGCCTAGCGATAAGACACTCGCTCAGGGATCATGAGGTGCGGGTTCAATCCCCGGCCGAGTCAAACCAAGGACTTTAAAATTTGTATTAGCAGCTGATCCGCCTAGTGTCTGGCATTATGGATTTAGTGCTAAGCCTAGTCGGCCCGGTGTCAGGATAATGTGACTGGGTGTGATATGTGCAAGCGCTCCTTACGTCACAATGTGGCAGCACGCTTTAATTGTCCCAAGCACCGTCTCTGATATAACCTTGTAGTTGAAAAGAGACGTTAAAATTCAAACAACCAGCCAACATAATGTGGCGTTTACGGTTACAACAGTGTGACGAATTGTACCCTTATAGTAAGAATAATATCATCATTATTGCGTTGTAACACCCCACAAGCTGTTAAGCGACGGGCTTTGATCTTTACAGACCGTGTAGCATCTATGAAAGTTCATGCACTGCGATAAAATGCATGGCTCGTAGTTTCAAAAAATCTCTAGAATTGGAAGGATTTGTGGTCGAGGGGTAGATATTGCACTATTGGATGTGCAAGGATGAAGTTCAATAAATATCAAACCTTCGTTGGGTTGTTGAAGGCAAAGATACCTCTATCAACCGGTTTTTTACCTGACACTGTTGTTCCTAATTGCAAGGAGAGTTTCTTTTTACTTTTTATAATGAAACAGTCGGAACTCAAAAGTCGTGAGAATTTAGACGCCTCTGGGTCTTGGTTTATGCTTTAAAAGAGTTTGGAAAATATGATTTGTTTAATTCAACTCTCCACCGTCAAGCACCCCCCCCTTGGTAATATGCGATAGCACGCCTCTGCTATTAGATGTCTCTACAATAGCCCACGTGTGTGGGGGCCAAACGTGTTAAAAGTCGAAGATTGGAATCATACTAAAGGCAGAAATGCCAGGCATCTCTACTTAAAGCCTACTTCTCTCCACTGCTAATTTCATACCTTTGAAGTCTTTCAATCGTTGCATGTCACAATGTCTCGCGAGGCCGTAATCGATAAAATTAGTGATAAAACCCCCTAATGTTCAAATCAAGACTTACTTCTTTTATAATATAGTTTACGTTGAACGTACAAGACGTAATGATAAGTTTATGTAATGCATGCAGGTAAAGTTCTACGTCGATCCATTGAGACAAGTCATCTTACACTAAAGAAGAATCTTTTCTCATCTGCTGGAGTTTAGTAAGTTTGTAAAATTTGAGAGAATGATCTCTGCCAACTTTTTCATTATCTCCGTCCCATTTTATAAAACACACATATTTCTTATTTACAGTAGTTAAAAGAATGTAAATTTTACAAAACAAATAAAAAATTGGCAGAAACTGCCGTTACGTTTGATACACGATGAACAAAAATTCCATATTTTTTAATTATGTTAAATATGCACGGCCTCTCTTCCCATTGCCAAGATATCCTAAGCCTCTGGTGTTGAGTCTGTGCCAAAAGAAGTTTTTGAACATGAAAGTTTTAACGATGCTTAACCCTTTTTGACCATATGCTCGATGTAGCGAAACAATCAGGACTGCCTCTACAGAATGAAACATACTTGTTGTGCCAGAACATGTGCATGTATTCATTTATTACTCCTAGATAAAACACTAAAACTAATGCTGGCGGAATGTAGATTTAAAAGTACAGGCTCATGCTAAAATTAAATATACATGTGACTCACCACAGGTTTAAGTCTTTTATTTAAAATGGCGTGCGCCTACAATAAAACTTTATTATTTTGAAAAATAACGTTTAAGTAATTTATTTAGTTTCCCACAACCGAAGCTTAATTTTGAAAATTAGCACAGCACTCGCAACTGATAAAGGCGAATATACTATCACGAAGAAGCAAACTAACACCAAATAAAAGGTAGGGGAGAATTAAAAAAAAACCAAGAATTAAACTCACTCTTAACTCAACCCACGGGCATTGCTGCTGGCCTTGCTGGGTCGCCAGAATCGCAGAATAGGCGAATGTCTTAAAAATGCTTTAATCATACAAATTAATAATTTATATATATTTGTAAAAAAAAAAAATTGCACCGCAAATAGAGATGCGATATCTCTTGTGCCCTAACGTAGAGCGCCATGTAAATAAAATATATATAGAAGCGGCGTGATTTGATAGTTGGTTGTTTGAATTTTTAACGTCCCAGTCAACTTCCAGGTTATATCAGAGACGGTACTGGGGACAATTGAAAGCGTGCTGCCACACTGTGATGTAAGGAGCGCTTGCGTACATCACACCCAGTCATATTATCCTGACACCGGGCCGACCAGACTTATTACTGAATCCATTATGCCAGAAACTAGGCGGATCAACTGCTAATACCATTTTTAAAGTTCTTGGTTTGACTCGGCCGGGGATCGAGCCACGCACCTCCCGATCTCTGAGCGAGTGTCTTACCGCTAGGCCACAGAGCCGGTGTGATTTGATAGAGTAAATAAAAGACAGCAATAGAGAATATTAATAAGACAAAAACTCACCCCACTCTAAGACGATGGGGAACATGGTGGAGAGGCAGGCCACCCCGCCCAGCAGGATGCAAGCACAGAAGACCCGTTTCCGGCCAAACGGTCCAGTGAGGAAGAAGACCAGCATCACGTAGCACACAAGTTCCAGGACGCTCATGATGAAGAAGTTGAGGTAGATGTCACCCTCGATGATGGAGCCGACGTTCAGGGTCAGACCGTAGTAGACCATGCTGTTCACCAACCTTCAGAGCGGGGAGCGACCGGGCAGTGTGTGGGTGTGTGTGTCGTGGGAGGGGTTGGGGAAGGGGGGGTTGAGACAGAATTGACCAAAAAATGTTGTAGTAAAGGTTTCGACACTGCGAAAAAAATGGGAAGCCGGAACTGAGGTGTTTGTTTTCATTATACCGTATATACGTTTTTCCAACCTGTGCAAGGGGGCCAAAAAACTAGTTATTGTATCTGGAGAGCAAAGTAAAAGGAATTTCTACACCTAATTTTTACAGAAAGTTCAGAAGACCAATTTGTACGTTTTCATATGATCATTTGTGACATAGCAATATAATTGAGCGTTTAAATGAAAAACTGTTTTTGTCAAAAACGACTTCGAGGCATGTTTCTTTTTTCATAAAAGACAGTAAATACTATATACTGTCCTTCGCTGAAAATTTTTTACTCTGTGTTTTCCCCAACTTTCAACAAAAGACAGTAAAAGACCGTGAGAACTCTTTTTCATTGATTTAGAATGCTAACTCGAAAACAGGTAGGTAAACTTTCAAGGTTATTCAAAGATTCCTCATTTATCTTAGCTTTTTCATTTACAAAACCTTTTCTATTATTTAGTTATATGATTTTGTTTTTGTCATACTGTGGCCTTATTTATAAAATGTAAGACTCGAGACGGAGATAGATCCGTCCGCCGTGTTTTAAACCGTTAGGTGAACCAATAAACCGTTTCGGCGCCAAAAATGTATGTAGGGTCTTATTAAAAAAAAAACACCCGTGGACAACACCCATCATTAAAATATAGTTTTACCCGCTTTACAGCTCCGTCTGTCAAATTCTGCATCAAGAAGAACCTAAATTAGAAGTAATCTAGATCCATTATTTAGAATAAGTTTCTAAAACGTGACTTAGATCTAGAATCTAGTGTAGGTAGGCCATCTGAAATAATAGAGACCTTTAGCACACGCACCGTGTTTCACTACGCGTACGTGAAAATCGGGAAAGCAGATTTAGGAAACTATAAAAATAATGAAACCAGTTTCTAAAAATAGACCCACAGACGTTCGCGTCATACTAACGCGTTGCTGCTTAAAGTCTGTATTATGACTTAGATGTTGAAACTAATCTAGATCTAGATTAACTAAATTTAGATCTGGATCCAGAAGATATCTTGATCTAGAGTTCAGGTTAGACCTTGGTCTAGCCTAGGTTTTGCGTGACATGTTTTATTCCGTTTCGCAAAAGGTGAAGGACGAGAGTTTGCCTCATAAAAAAAAGAACATTCTTGTGCTGAGAAATAGAAATAAAGGGATCAAGAGAGCTTGAGAGAGAGAGAGCTTGAGAGAGAGAGAGAGCTTGAGAGAGAGAGAGAGAGAGGGGGGGTGGAGAAAGAGGGGATGAGAGAGATCAGAAAGTTGAAGATAGAGACCATAGAAAACATAATAGAAAATTATAAAAGTGAGATATTGGAAGTGATAAAGAAAAACAGAAAACCGAGCAAACAGGACACAAAATAAACATATTTATCTGATCAGACAATTATCGGAAAAACCCAACCTTTTAGTACCGAGATGTAACGGCAAACATTTATGAATATTTCTTCCTGACAATGTGTTATCATAATACGAGTATATTGCTGTCTAATTTATTACTACATAAATATGTAAGGTAATTACATGCACCTACGTGGAGGTCCATCAGGCAAAAAAAAATGCTTGTTCGATTTAGCCCTGCAGTTGAATATTTTAATACGGTTGTCAAAATGCGTAGGTCCTAGGATCACCACACTTCATTACAATATATTTGTTTTCATATTGTGAAAAAAAAAGTGGGATATCCATGGGGCATGCAATATATCACGAAGTAAGAGTTTAGTTTGACATGTAGATATGAATGGGTGATCAAGTGCAGAATTGGCCGCCCTACCTTTTTGTTACATATTGTGTAAAAAAATCTATAAGAGACTAAGCATAGGCGATCTGAGCTTGCATAAAGCAAAATAAACATAGATGATACATTTAAAAAATAGGATATTCAGTATTCAACTAGGTGTGGTAGGACATTAAAAGTTAAGCTAGGAATGTTAAGACATAGGAATGTTATGACATTCAAATTTAAGATAGAAATGATATGGCATTAAATGTTAAGTTAATATGATTATGACATTAACTGTTCAACTAGGACTGATATGACATTGAATGTTAAGCTAGAAATGAAAGGAAATTCAATATGAAGCTATGAATGATACGACATTCTTTATGAAGCTAGAAATGATATGACATTAAAAATGTTAAGCAAGGAATGATAAAACGTTTTAATACAGCATGCAATGGCAGTTTATATGGTTCTAGTGTAGGGGTAGGTAGAAACTCAGTATTGGAACCAGAGGGGCCGAGGTTCAAGTTCTGGCGTTACAGGTTAATGTTAAGTGCCAGGGAAAGGCTCCTTGCCTCACAAGACTCAGGCGTTAAATGAATATCCGTTTGTAGCCAGTGAAATATCTTGTCAGTATGCTAGAGGGGTGTGCTCATGTACCTGCTGCTCCTAAGTGTGTTCAGAAAATATGCTAGTTGGTTATAGCCTATCAGTGAAACTGGAGTAACTGCTTAGAACAAAGATTTCTAGTAGATTAAGCGTTAGTATAATTAAAAAAAACGCTCATTTTAAATCGCAAGACATGTTATATTGCAGTTTCATTTTTAGATTAAATTTGTTATCAACACAAAATACCGCAGAGATGAGTGGGTTCTACTGTCTGTATTGGAGGGATCGGACTATCTAAGTAAAGCGTGAAGCGTTGAAATAGCGACAGAAAAACTATGTACACATTTATATAAGAAAAAAGTGGAAAAAGAGAGAGAGAGAGAGAGAGAGAGAGAGAGAGAGAGAGAGAAAGAGAGAGAGAGAGAGAGAAAGAGAGAGAGAGAGAGAGAGAGAGAGAGAGGGAGGAGATGAAAAAAGCTATATAAAAACAAGTTATAATTAAAGAGAAGTGAAAACGATAAATGGAGGTTTTTCTCATATTGTCTTTGAAATCTTTTAGAAAAAGTTTGTAAAAAAAGGAGAAGTAGGGCGAGGAAGAGAGAGATAATAAGATACGGAAAAGCGCATGCACCTTCCGCCCCCCTCCCCCATCCTCAAATAAAGAAGAACAATAATAAAGAGACACAAAGAAAGAAGAGGAAGTTGACACAGAGAGTAAAAGAAAGAGAAAAAAAACAGGGGCTATGACAATGATAAAGATAAAATAAAAGAGAACGAAATATAAAAATACTGATAGTTACATCCATAGAGAGGTCATAGGATAGAGAGCAAAAACAGACAGAGAAATAGAGGAGGGAGACAGGAGAGACAGACAGACACACAGATAGACAGAAAGACAAAGAGAAGACAAAACAAGAATAATATAATGTTGATGTAGTAGAGAGTGAAGCTTTGGATCGACCAGAAAATTTGCTGTCACGGGCGATAATCAATTTTCATTTCTTGTTTTCAGTGGCTAATGTTCTTCATTTCTGGATACCAAAAACATCATTAACATAAATTAACATGTGGCATGAAATTATGACCCCTTCCACGTTTTATTGTATTTATTTCAATGAGTGTTTATGGTTCAGTAAATAAATGTGACAGCTCAGAGTTCAAGGATTTACTGTTGTGCCGTCTTAAGAAAAGAACGTTATGGTTCTGACCTAAATCTATCCATTGGTGAAAAATTGTGTGTCGGAAGTGGTCTAAAGGCGTTTCTTTAGCTGCGTCATATTTCTTTCCTATCGTACCACACAAAAGGATGTGCAGTCTGCAAGAGGGAATGCGGAAGAGGTCGATGTTTTCCAAGGCCAAACTCTGACGTAGGTCTAAAGATGTTATGCGCATAGAGCAATCTTTTTAAATGGGTTCAGCTACAAACTTGTATGCTAGAGCGCAATGCGCACTATAAATTCTATTTGATATTATTATTTCGGTCAGAGCCTTTGTCAATTTCTATTCGGAAGTTCGGAAGCCAGTTTCGCAGACAGATTTCTAATAAATGTTTGAGACAAGATATACTACTTTCTATTACAAATTCCTACTATGTTTGACTTATCGAAGACTAGAACACGCTACAAAGACTGCAGGCCCGAATTAGTTCAAAATATTTTCTAAAATGAGTAAACTTTTTCAGTTTGGTTCTTATGTGCCTTTTTGTCAGTTGATTCGATAACCCAGTTGATTAACTAAATGTTAGTTTTCAGTTTATATTCTTTATCATGTCAAAACACCGTTGTTGAAGGTGAACCTTTTTCTACACATTTATAGTGTGCAAGGCCTACTGGTAACAAAACTACCAATTTTTAACAACGCTAATAAGACCTCTATTGTTGTTTTGGATTCTTTTCCCTAAGTTAAGTTTGGCCAGTCATTTCGAGCTGCTTACTTGGCAACTTGCTCACTCAACTGGAACGTTACTCTTTTTGGTAAGCTTAGGGCACATTAAATCCATAAAAGACTGAAAAGTTACTGGCCTTTGCATGATATTAGTTTATCTATTATACTTTTGATCCAAGTGGATATGATTCTGGAATTTAGTAGTCTAAAAAATGCAGTAACGCCCCTTACCAGCCATATGCCAGAATGATCAGACGTAGGAGCAGGACCGGCGTCTTCATGAGTCTGAAAATACTTTGACTTTTGCCCTTTTGTTCTGTTTCGTCTTCCTTCTCCTCTGTGTCGTCCTCATTGGGTATTGAATCGTCGTCGTTGGAGTCGGTAAGGGAGGACTCGTTTTCAGTCACTTCTGACATGAGCATTTTCTCTGGGATTTCCCGTTTGTTTACCCTGGCCATGGTTCTTAGGATGACATTAGCCTCAGAGTAGCGGCCCTTGCTTAGAAGCCATCTTGGTGACTCCGGAAGAAGCCTGGCGAAATCAAATGTAAAACATTCAACACTTGCAATAAGCTCTATTAAAAATAAATGGAGCTGATTATTTTGAGTCCAGCTTTCAAAGACCAAAACATCTTTTTTTTTCAATCAATTTTTAATAAGTTAGAACTATGTAGGCAAAAAAGAACCACAACTAATTCCTAGTTGACAGTTTGATACAAAACTAATTTGATTGTTTGTAATATGAAATTGATCTAAGGCAGATTAATGAAAACGATGAACAGATCAAAAGAAAAGTGGGCATATAAAAATATGGGTGTATTTATAATTAAATTTAGTGATATTCCCAATCGTACTAACCTAAATCTTAGCTCGGTAACGCGGAGGTTGAAGAAAACCCTTCCGTCTCCTTTTTAAGTTAACATTATATATTGTGGCAGCTTTTTGCGGTACAACAGGGGGCAATGCAATGTAAATGAACCCTCTTTGAGCCATCTTAATATCCAGCTCTACGTCAATGGTATCAAGATTATTGTAATTCGTTATTAGCTAGTTTGCTCTCAAAATCTATTCAGAGACTTCAGAGATATCAGAATAATGCTGCTAGGATGATCCTAAAAAGAACAAAAGGGAGCATGTAACACCGCTTCTTGTACATCTACATTGGCTTCCTGAAGATGCTAGGATTAAATTTAAATTAACTGTACTTTGTCATAAAGTTCTACAAAACAAAACACCATTGTATTTGTCATCTATGATTTGCATAAATTACAAACCATCTCGCACATTGCGCAATAGCAGTAAAGATTCGTTAGTTGTACTTACGGTGAAAACTAAGACCTATGGAGGAAAATCATTTTCATATGCAGCCCCTCACGTTTGGAACTCGCTTCCGATGTACATTCGACAGATAAAGGACTCGCAGGAGTTCAAGTCTGCGTTATAAAACGCACCTATTCCAAATGTATCTGTCCTAACTTTATTTTGTTCGTGAATGTGTATTGAAAAGATGTCAATGTCATTGTTGTCTAATGCCCTTTGAGCTTTTTGTAAAAGCGCTATATAAATGTTCTTTCTTCTTCTTCTTCTTCTTC